>VMTU01000032.1:0-110498 GCA_016759055.1 Paramecium bursaria
TTATATCTAACTCTTTTCTTAAATGATTATAATAAAAATTAAATAATTGATAAATTTGGCCATTCATTCCATCTTTTATGTTGTGTTTGGCAAGTTGTTGGTGTTATAGCATGAATTCATTCTATTGAAACCAGTAAATTGCATTCTTTGGCTCTTCTAGTTGCATAAAGAGCTCTAATATCTTTAAATATAGTCTTAAGTAATCCTAGTCACTTAATTCATTTTATTCAATAAACAATTATTCAATATCAAACATATTAGAGAACATAATCTAGTAGATTTTAGGGTTAGTAATTGTCTATTAATTTTAAAAATAATTATGATGATAAAGATTTAATATAATTGCTCGCCGATATATAAAAAGTATATATCTTAAAATTTTTTAATAGTTCGATAACAAATAGAAGGAAAATTAAATTTGACTAGGAAATTACATTAAGGGTGAATAAGGAACAAATAAAAAAGATAATTAAAAAATTATTAATGACATATTATCATTATTCATGTTTGTGCTTGTTATTCTTATTATTCTAATTAATTAAGTTGTTATGAAGTAAGTTCCGAACTCGACTCATCTTCTATAATAAATTGGAGATAAAAGACTTTACTAGTATAATTTGACTAATTTATTGAATTTACATATTCTGAATATACTAAAATTTCGGCAGCTCTTATCACTTTTATATTAGTTTATGCAAGAGATTCTGTTCTATTTGTAAGACAACTTTTAACCTTTAATATTATTTTTATATGATTTTACATGTAAACGATATTCCATTCTTGTCATATGGTTTCCACAATAGCACTTTATCTACATAAATAGGCATTCAACAAAATGTTGATGTATACCAATCATTTCAAATTGCTTTTCGCAATATATGCATTAAACCTACCCTTAATACAGTTAAATGATCTCCTCAGATATAATAGGTTACATGATATAGCCACAGCATTTTTATTAACTTGGACAATATTCGCAATAGCTACATATACACTTTTAACATTATAAAGTAAAAAATGATTATTAAAATTTTTGCAATTGTTATTCGAAAAACAACTGCCATATTGATATAATCTGTTAACATTTTAAGGAGTGCTATTGAAGTTTTTTACCTAAAATAAAATTCTAGCAATATTAACATTTGATTTCAATGCCATTTAGTAATTAAATTTATAATTCAGATAAGGAATTCCATTAACAAAATTTTCTTTTTTAGAAAAAATTTTACCTAGGGAGGCATCTTTAACAAATTAAACATTGGGAATTAATATCAAAAACAGGATTTTAAGGTACCTATTAACAACTGCGACACTTATAAATACTAGGAACCTATTTTAAACTTTTATATCTAAGTTGAAATATATTCATAAATTAACAAATATAAGAATGATTCATAAGCTTTTTGCATCAAAATCATCAAAATCATTCTAATATTTAGTTTTATTAATGAAGAAAACATATTATTTAGATACCAATTAATGATTTACATTAAGGACCCATCTTCAATTCCTACAGCATTGCTGTGTATGTGCTGCTATTAAGTTTGCGATATTCCATTTACATGTGAAAAATGCAAAAATTTAATATGCTGTATTTGCCTATTTTAAGCAAGCAATAAGTGTTTAATTTGCAAAGGCTGGAAATTCTATAAAACAGATCCGATAATACTATAAGTTTTACTGAAGATAGAATGCTAATGTCAATATTGTGGATAATCTAAAAGCTATTTAAAATTTAATGACCATAGCTATATCTGTGAAATATTAAGCGATAACTAGAGATTAGAAACTTATTTTAAAAAATCATAACAATTCAATTATGAAAATTGTAAGGGATGTGGATCGCTTCTAATTTCAAGTGTAATGAATGTCAAAAAGCCTATTGCCAAAATTGCTTCAATTAGTTAAAAGAGAAATCAAAAATATTCAAATGTAAGGATGAAAGTATTTAATGTGCTATAGTTAAAACTGAAAAATAAAATATAACTAAATATTATAATCCACTCACATGCAACTACTGTTAAGAAACAGTGTGTTAATTTTCTCTAGGAGAGCATTACAAAAAATGCTTATTGAAATTTAGATATGAAAAAATATTTCCTGATAATGAAGAGATGATTTAAAAGTTTGGCTTTCCATAAGTAATATTTTTATAAACATAGTTTCTTAGAGACTATTAATAAGCAAAATATCTGAAATAAAAAAAAGATACCACACGGTTAAGCTAGATTTCAATAGATTTTGAAAAACATACGATGAGGTAATATGATTAATGGCTAATTAATCAATAAAAATTTATAAATTATCAAAAACAATAAGAAGATTATTGAAATATAAATGTATATTTGATCCTACAAATAGGTTATAAAATCTATTAATTATAAATCAATCTATCTATATTTTGTAATGTTATAAAATGGTTTCAACATTATTAAATTGAGACGCATAAACTTAAATACAGATAGATTCCTAGTATTCTACATAAAATTTGTGAATAACTTAACATTTACGACTCAAACAATTCGAGAATTGTCTTCTTCGATAATTTTATTTATTGTCATTATGAAGGAGGCTCATTTGTTCGATGTATATCTCATAATTTTATTCCTTCAGCCTAAGATTTCCTTTTTTTAATTTAAAGGCAAAAGAGAGTTTCAAATTATTTTTCCCTCTAACTTTCTCTGTCTTGATGATAAATCATAGATTAATTGTCACAAAGAAATCCACTTGCTAATTTTATTATTTTGGTGGTCCCTGTAATCTGGTAAAACTTCTATTTATTAATGGTATAATAAGGCATTCCAGAAATCTATAAAAATGTAGGTTTCATCCTTGCATTTTGATAAACGTATCATTTAAAAGAAGAATACTGACTTAAGTTGGAGTTCCATAGATGAACCCATTCTGTACCTTCATTTTTCCTCACTTAAATGTATTTACAGTTGATCTAGAAAGACTATTCCAAAAAGTTAAATAAGGAGCTTTCAAAGGGTCATTCTAAATTGATTATTATTTGGTAAAGAAAGGGTATAATTAGTTCAAAATTACTAGCATAGCTGAGATATTATTGAATAGAGATCCATCTGAGTCAGACCAGGTATTTATTTGCTTCTTGTTTTGATAATTATTTTATTTTTCTTAATCCTTAAAATTATATATCATTCATAATAGACACCAAATACTATCCCAACAGCATACATGAATTCATTAGTGTATTAATATGAGGCATAATTATCCCAAGTTGTATCCCATAAACATTTGGATGTTACTTTAACTCCTTATCCTTTGATCTCTCCTGCATAGACTTGACAACATAATTTATATCTTGGCATTTTGATTGCTATCATATTTAATATTATATACTCTCTCTGATTTTCTTTAGAATTTTCTTTATCAACTCTTCCACAACGATAGGTGTAGTATTTTAATCATATTAAGTTTCATTTTTGAATTTCTCTTCAAGCACTTCTTATATAATTCTTTTAACTTTAGAGGGATAAAATCTACATAATCTTATTGTTATACTTCTCTTCCTCCTTAGGTTCCAAAACATAAGTATTTCCTAGAGTGTCCATTATTAAAATAAAATATTATATATATTATAAATTTGTTTTCATATTTCCTCTTATAAATCAGATATAAAATTTATGAATATCCTTATGAGGTCCTATGAAAATTGAATAAAAATAAATTTATTGAATATAATGAAATTTGATAAGCAAGTTGTTCTTGTCACTGCTAGTTCTACAGGAATAGGTTTGGCTATATCAGAATAGTTTGCTAGAGAGGGTGCTACAGTCATTATAACATCCAGAAATAAGAAAAATGTTGATGAAGCTGTATAGAAAATTAGGAATCAAGGAGGAAAAGCTGAAGGATTAGTTACTCATGCTGGCAAAGAAGAGGATATTAAACAAACAGTTAAATTTATCAAAGAGAAATACGGTAGACTTGATGTTCTGGTACCCAATGCAGCAGTATCAACACATGTTGGATAAACTTTAGATATGAGCCTTGCTTAATTTGATAAACTATTTGAGGTCAATTTCAGAGGTGTCTTCATTTTAATCAAGGAATCAATCGAATTGTTAGAATCCACTCCTAATTCATCAATTATAATTATATCATCAATTTAAGGATATAGTTTGGAAAGCGGTATTGGAATGTACGGGGTTACAAAGACAGCCTTGATTTCATTAACTAAACTATTATCGAAGGAATTAAAAGTTAGGGTAAATTGCTGTGCTCCTGGAATAATAAAGACCAAATTTTCATCCCTACTATGGGAGGGTAAAGAAAAGGAAGTTGCTCAATAAAATTAGGTATCAAGGTTAGGAGAGGTTGAGGATATCTCAAAGGTTGTTGTGTTTCTAGCATCAAAGGACGCATCATATATAAATGGGGAAACTATAGTTGTAGCTGGTAAAACCAGCCCAAGATTGTGATAAAAAAATAAAAATTAAATCAAGGTTTAACCAATCTCTTCAATGAGTACATTGCTTCTTCTTTATACCGAAAATTTATTTCTAAAACTGATTAGTTTTTTAAACTTTCTTCATCCTCACTCTACATATCATCAAAGGCAAACGATTTAGTGCGCTTATTTTTGTATTTCTATGAGAATATGCTCATTCTTATTGGATTTTGCATAGACGTCTTAGTTGTTTGCTTGGAGAATTTGAGTGGCGTATCGCATACACTATCAGTATAAACTTCTTATTTTATAGGTTTTGGTTTAAAATGCGTTTTAAAATTCTTTAACAACTAAGCTTATGGTTCATCATCAATTATTTGAGGCTAACAACATGCACCCATTAATTTTTTTTTGTTTTTTAATTTATTTTATGTTATATTGAAAAAGAAAAAAAATTGATCCATATCATTCTGGCTCTTCCTCTTCAGACTCTTCCTCAATTTAACCTATATCATCTTATATATAACAAAATATTATTACATTATGGATTTTCATTGCTGAATTATGGACCATCAGTTTCTTCATCAAATACTAATTCAAATTTATTCTCCTAATAATCACAGATAATCTTTTTAGGATTATAAAATTATGGTGGTGGAAATAGTGGATCCAAGGCAATTCTTGAGTATTAAATAATATATATACTTAAATGCATTATCCAACATTTGTGGTATTAATTTTGATAGTAGTGGACAACAAATCTCAATCGAAGGATTTGTGTTTGCTTCAATCATCCACACATCAAAGCTATCATCAATCATGAAGTCTAAACCAAATATTTCAAATGTATTCTCTCTTTTATTTGGATCTATTTTACCATAAACAGCTCTAAATTATGCTGTTGCCATCGCCTAAATTAGTAATAGATTAAAATACCTTCATCTTCTAATAAATTTTATTGAAATCTCCTCCTAGCCCTTCAATATATGATGAAAACTCATCATAACTTACTTTATTACCTTTTTCAAACCTGCCATAATCATCTCCTTTCTTCTACACTGCATCATTTGTTAAATGCACCATTTTATTTGCTAAGTTATTTTTCATAGAGAACTCCTTACTTGATGTTCTCACATATCCCTCTGTATACCAATAACCCTTCTAATAACCATTTATAGATGTTAATAAACTATAACATCTAATATCAAATTTTCTCTTATTGTACAGTAAGGGTCTATCTATATAAAGTTAGACAATAAAAGTTTTATAACTGCCATTTTTATGTTACTCTTTAGAATTAAGCCATCCTAAAATTTCATTAAGATCCTCCGAGATTCTAATTCCATTACCTCTGTTTGTAATTTCACCAGGTTTGATGATCCATATATTTTTTATCTTTTTTATTTTCTTATTTTTGTCCTCATCAGCTTCCAACTCTAATTTCTACATCAACTACTATCGTTTTTGGAAAGAATCAACAAACTTATTATACTCTGGTCCATCTGTACTTTTAATATGAAATGTCAGTGGTAGGAATTGGAATACATCTTAATTTTGACTTTCATAATATGACCTCATATTATAAAATAGTGCTTTTTTATTACCCAGATGAAAGTTATTTTCCAAATGGTTATGCACCTTAACTGGTTCATTATAAATTGTAAGTTATCTTATTGACTATGCCTGCTCTTGAGTCAATAATTTCCCTTCCTTACCTTTGCCATCTAATATCTATCTGTATTTCCTTGATTAATCTGATGATATAAACTTAGACCACATAGTTGTAGATTATTTTCTTTAAGATTGTGTTTCATTATCACTCTATTCGTCTTATCGAGTTATTAGTCCCAAACTTACTGATCCAACTGTTGATTATGCGCTTTGGCTTGAGAACGACTCATTATGTTATCTGGTTTTTAATTGTCTCATGGCCTCATGAATAGTGTTTACTTTCAATTAAGTCCAAACAAAATGTGATTGATCTTATTCATCTACTATGCTCCACCACCATCTATTTTTTATGATCATTCTCACAAGCATCCCATTATTTCCTTTAGAAACATATGCTTTATAAGAATTTTAAGTAGGGTTAACATACAATCCATTTGATAAATTCATGATGTTAAAGTAATGTCTCATAGATGCATATTTTTCCTAAAATGCTAAATCTTAAGGAAATCTAGGATCAGTGAAATATATTCCATCAAATTTTTTTATTTATTATTTTCTTTTTTTTGTTGGCACCTTTAATTATTATAGAGGTTCAATTTTCTTAGGTGGCTTTTATTATCTTCTTGTAACTTATAGATCTAAAACAGTAGCTTTTCTTTCATTTTTTTCTTACTTATCTGGAGATTAATTAAAAGAATCATTCTATCTTGGTCTCATTTTAAGTTCCAATTTAGTTAAGATATGGATTGGTTTAGAAGTAATATTCAAAGTACTAAAACTATCTTGAGCTGGTGACGGGAACACTTATGCAAATTTGTTTAACTGATGCTTTTTATGTAATTGGCTACTCTTTTTCATAGAAGGAGAAGTTGCTTCAGCTAATATAGATGAATTAATTACCTTTTTTTTATTTGATAAGATTAATCTATCTCAAGAGATGGATGTTATTATGCTTATCAATCTTTGGGAATAGTGCTTAAGATCTATTTTGAGGGGGACTATCTGATGAATTTAGCGGCTCCATATATTATGTTGCGTGAATCTCTTCCTTGATGCGTAACTATCTCATGGAATCTTTAACCAACTCAGAGACAACTGGGGTTTTATTGTTTATATATTCCATAGACCTATGCTTATTGGGAGTTCCTGCATTAACTCTATAAATATAATCTTACTATAATTTAAATATGGCATAGTATATGGGTCCGTCATTTTATATAATTATATATTTAATAACATTAAAATCAATGTCAAAGTTTTCTTTCGAGATCATATTATAAATTCCTAACCCTGAACATAATTATTGAAGACAATTTTTTGAGTTCATCAAACAAATTAGGAGGCATAGTTTCTAAATCTATGATAAAATTTTATAATCCCATTAATTCCTGGATATCTGGAATATCACTAAATTGAAATGCAGGCATTGTCTTTTAAGTACTGAATCTTTCAGACTGTTAACTATCCAATCTTCCAAAATTTCCCGTCTTTTTATAATAACAAATATCATACCTATGTTAAATGCGCTTTATCTTAAAATGTTGATCTGCTAAACGATTATTCCAAATCTCTCACTTCAATCTTAGACATCTATGATCTTCTCCTTACTTAGAGATTTATTTTAGTTTCAAGATCATTTAAGGATTATTTCATCGAGTTTTCTTTATTATCCTTCCCTAAAAATGATTTGATTAGCTTTTTTGTTTAATCCTTTTGTCCAGAAGGTTGAAATAGCAGCATATCTCTTGATGATTTTAGATTCATATTAACGATTTGTAAATATCAATAATTTTTTTATATATGTCTGTTATATTTCATATTCATAGATAAAATGCATTTATTTCTAACAAGCTATCTAATCCATATTTTTCTACAATATTCAAGGATTCCATTATCTTTAACACATAAAGTCTCACATCAAATTGGCTTGTGATCTTAATCTTTGTTGATCCTGACTTCTCATCCCTAAAAAAATATTATGATTAAAAATTACTAATTGTCATCGTAATGAATGATGTAGTCTCTATTTTGTGGAGTGACATAGTTCCAGTCTCCCAATTAGAACTCATGGACCAATCTATGGTTCTTCCAATCAATTAAGCTTATGTATGGCTCTACTCCAACTAACCTCTAGATAACAGAGTATTGGCTGCCATATGGAAAAACAATAACATCAATTAGTGTTTATGGGGGATCAGCTTAGAATTAGACTAAGACTTTCTCTGTCTTCCAAGGAATATCTCCATCTCTGTAAGTGTTATTTTCTGCATCATAATATAATCTCTCATCAATGATTTATATCATTGGTACTGAATGCTCATCATTATTATTCAACCATATCGCAAGTTAATGATCACTTATCCAATTAGTGACATTCATTAAGGTATAAGATACTTCATCTTAGACTTTAATTACCCTAAGTCCCTTATTACCTAAATGGGGTTTAATCAGAGCGAATTCTATCTATCCATTTTCAAAATCTTATCCAAATAACACCAAGCTTGATGGGTCTGTGTTGTAAACAAACATTTCTGTCTATGCAGTAGTATTAGCATACTCATATTTAAATAGAACTTTCTACAAATATAATGATATAATTTACATCTAAGCCTGCATGTCCATTATCATATTTCTCTTTCACCTCCCTAATATATACTATTGCTGGAGAATCATTAGTATATTATCTTTATTGCTCTATTGTGACCAAGAATCTATTCCCTTGGTATTATGTTAGGCCCACAAGGAGTTCTATAGATATTTAAATGAATATAATACTTTCTGCAATAGTCTCTTTGGTATTTACTTCTGATTAAGCATTGTGCTTTTGACTAGCTGGAAATTCATAACCAGCATTTATCTGACCTGTGTTGAAATCAATCAACCTTACAATCAGTGTATCTGGGTCGACATAAAAAATAGTCCTATAAAAATTAGATATATTGATACCCTTCCCAGATTTAGAAAAATACTTTAACATTATTGGCAATTCTTCCCTTCTTTTCGTCCTACTTCTTGCCAATATCGTACAAAATCCAGTCACCACCGTCAAAGTAAATCAAGATTTTCTTCTCATTAAGAGGCACTAGTTTATCTAACCAATTATCATTTTTATATCTCAACTCCAACTCAGAAGTGTCAAGAACTTATTTTGACTTGATGACTTATTAATCCATAAATAATATTTATGTCTTTGATATATTTGGATATATAAATAGAGTAAAAAAAGGCATGTGATATTTTGTATAAAAAAAAATTATACATATGATTATTTTCATATCATCATTTTTATAGTTTTTAATTAATCTTATATGAAGGTTTTAATGACTTATGTGTTGTCACACCAAATGTTCGCAAAGGTGCTAATTTCATTTTTTATATAATCGAATTCCATTTATACACTATATATATCCATAGTATCTATCTCATATAATTTCAATCCATTCATTCTACAAAATAGACTTAAGGAATTACTTAATCTTTAATTCCTTTGTTTTAAACCATTATAATTTGCTATAATAGCTATTTATTTAGCACAATCAACCGATAAATACAGTTCTTGTATTTGATATATTTGATCAAAACAACCACAGATATCAATCACTATAAATACTAGATCAGCTACAGCAGCATAAAATTCAACTAAACCAAATGGCTTGCCATCCCAATCAATCGACTATACTTCATACACTTTATGCTATTATACTTTTGCCAACTTAACCTAGTAATCTATGTCATAAGGATAAAACTCCTTATGAAATGCTCCATAGGTTAAACAATTTATAAGGCTAGACTTCCCAACTTTCGGAGGACCCACAACTAGTAAAATATTTGACATCAGAAATAAACAAAAATGAATTTTAAATTATTTTACATCAAATATAAATTATCATCGACATATACATACTTAGAAAAAAATAATTCAACGATCTAATGACTTTGTATTGAAAATCATCTTAGACTCAATCTATTTTCTAGGTTGCCCTTTTGAAAATATATACTCTAAATATTTATTATTATTTATTTTATGATACCAAATTAGTCAACAGATTTCGAAAAGGCGCTAGGAAAGGTACTAAAAATTATTTGTTATAAATAAAGATTACTCATCTTCCCCTGCTTAATTAATTGAAGAACATTAAAGCAAGCCAAGGAATCAATAATAATGTAATATTTGGAAAATTTGATTGGATTGTGGTTCAAAATGATGATCTTGTATACTTTTACAAGTAATGCAAACCCAATTTGCACTATGTACATAATATAATAATAGACTAGTCTTCATAATTGGCTTTATCAGATCTATTTAGATGTGATCAATCTAAATTTATAAAATATAACTCAAAGAGTGAAAATCAATTTTACATCTACTTCCTTGAAAGGTCATATGATAATAAAAGAAGAAACTAATTTTTATTATTCGGTGCTAGTAATTATATTATCATTATAAGATTAATGTGTAATCTATGAAATCGATGAAGGAGATTAGTCATTTCAAATGAGCCTAATGAATAGAATCAGTTTTCATTTCAGATATTTGTCGACTTACGAGGATGAGAATAATTTCTATATAATTAGTAGTTATATGGAGTTGCTCATAATAAGTAAGAATAAAAAATAGATAATCACCCTTCTATAATCAAAACTAGTATTCATAAATTCTAATTTAGCGATCAAGCGTGTTGAATTTATTATAAACTTACTCTCCTTAATAAACAGATATTACTGCTATTGAATTCAATAAACATGATAACGATTCTTTACTTGTTGTGGCTTATCATGAAAAGGGCAATTATATTCTGATAACTTTATAAAAAATGGATTTTTAAGATAGCTAGCTGAAATAGGTTTCATATCATAAAATTAATTGCGATCTATTTATCCTAAGCTCCTTTAAAATATTCGCTGATAATTTGTATATGGTTTTTTACTAATAATCACAATAGTAAAGATAAATAGTTGTCTTTTCATATTAACTGATAATAAAAGATAATAAAATCTAGTAATCATCAGCGGTCGATGAATATCAGGTAATCGATAAATTGCATCAATAAAAATTTGAGGTATATTCATAATTGTTCTAAATGAACAACAACAGATATCTTTTATATTAATATGACGGAATCAATAAATATATAAAGCTTGGATCTGAAGATATTCTTAAATAGTTCAATGGCTTGATTTAAGGCGTTGGAATAGTACAAAAGTAGGACAAGTAAATACTTAAGATTGCATTTGAAAAATAACTCTATGATTTAGATATCTAGGAAATTAACTATGATGACAAATTGTAAAAAATATTCATATTATTTAGGATTTAGAGAAACTTTGATATCTCATATAATGCTGATTTGTACAAGGAATTACTGATATAGTTTCACAGATTCACAAAATGGACTAAAGGTGAATTTTATGCTGATGTGTCTTTGGAGATTGCTATGCAATAATTTGAAAGAAAACACATCGAACAAGTAATAAATGGAATCACAAGAGAAATTCTAGACTAGCCTCTCAATTAAACCATAGATGAATAATCCTAATATTAATAAAAATATGTAACATTGACTTAGTGGAAATAATTTATAAAACTATGTTATTATAACTTAGAAGTACTTGTTAATATTAATGAATGTATACATAAATGTCAGTTAGTTACTTATCTAATTTAAAATAAAAATTATCATAACTATATTACCAACTATATTTAAAACATTGGAGTCTAAGTTTAGAATCCTAACATCCAATAGATTATGTTCTCTAATATGTTTGATATTGAATAATTGTTTATTGAATAAAATTAATTGAGTGACTAGGATTACTTAAGATTATACTTAAAGATATTAGAGCTATTTAAACAGCTAGAAGAGCCAAAGAATGCAATTTACTGGTTTCAATAGAATGAATTCATTCTTTAACTATAGCAACTTGCTAAACATAACATAAAAGATGGAATGAATGGCCAAATTTATCAATTATTTAATTTTTATTATAATCATTTAAGAAAAGAGTTAGATATAATTCAAATGATGAAGTGTATGATAGCTTAAGTGATCTAGCAAATATTTACTTGAACCATAATTTTGAGAATTCAATCACAATTATTTAGAATACATAATCTTACTTCATATTTTATGATCGTTATTAGAAATAGCCAGATCCCAAATTGCTTGCTTTAATGTTTGATAGTTTTAAGAAAGACTCTTAAAATGTTGAATTATTCTTCTAATACTGTATCTAGGGAAAAAAGAGTGAATAATAAAGAATAACTGTTATTCAAGAATTATTGAACCAACTCGCTCAATAACCAGGTAAACAATTCTTAATATAAATAGTTGAAATATAGAGATTATTTTATAAGTCATTCAAAACTTAGCCTAAGCTCTTTGAACATTATTGCTTAAAGATAAAATAGTATTAAGATTTAAAGGATTTCATTTAATCAGAGGAACCATTATATGTCAATAAGGCATCAAGTGAATAAGGAAGAATCTTAGCTACATTTGTTAAAAAGCTAACAGAAGCCAATTTACAAAATATTAGATTATGAGAAAAAGTTTTTATATAATAAATGATTATAATATTTATCATAATTAGTAAATCACTCTAATACGACGTATCTAAAACTGACAAATTTGTGATAATAAAAACCCCGAACAATAATCCTTTGGGAATCTATAAATAAGATGATGAAATTGCCTATGTGAATGAAGAGAAATGCCCATTATTATATATTTTTCCTCCTAATGAAGATGAAAATTCATGGACTATGTTTTGTAAATATGCACAGAAAGTTTCAACTCAGGAAAACACGTTATTGAGAGCAATTGCTCAGAGTGATTAGGCAAATAGTTTTACTCAAGATCCAAGATATCAGGCATATAATTGTACAATAGATGAGATTGATTTCGATCCTAATGGTGCAAATAACTGTTGTTGTGTGTCATAAAACTTCGATACTTCAATATCAACGTCAGGATTAGTTGCAGTGATAGTAGTTCCTGTTCTATTTTTGCTTGCTGGGTTCATCATGTATAAACTGAATCTTCACAACAGTCGAGAGGCATGGATTCTGCATTTTGAATAATATTAGCAAAAAGCATGATATGATTTTATTAATACATTATAAATTTTAAATTATAAGATATAATGAGATAGAATACTATTTAAAGAAAAGCCATTAAGAAGTCAAATGTAAAATTATTCACATAATTAGAAACCATCAAATAAAGAAATTGATGAATTCATTATACGATATGGTGAACTTAATTATTACGATTGTGACCTTTGTGATGACAAACATCTCAGGCTCTGGTAACATAAAAGGACTTATTCCCTATATGAGTCAAAAGACCCAAACTATCTACTTTGCTTTGATGATCTATTGAAGAACCCCAATGTTAGATTAGACAATTAGAATTAATATATGGCTAAACTACCAAATAAAAGGCCCAAGAAATTCGTAGAGAAAAATTTATTTATTAAATATAAAAATATTCATTTATTCAGTTTCTGTTTAATTCTTAAGTTATCTATCCTTTCTCTATCTAAATGGATATGTATTTGGCTTAAAATCAAGATTTCTAGTTTTTATTTTATATTTTTTGCTTCTCCATAATTCAATATTAACTTAATAACATACTTATTTACTTCTGGAAATTTAAAATTTTACAATTGTATCATATTATTAGAAATGAGCTCTTTGTATCTAAACTTTAATATGCATCTTTTAAAATGCTATGATAAATGCTTTTGATCAACTAGCAACTTACAAGTGTTACACCTAAGTTATTTATCACTAATTTATATCTATTAATATTTAGTTTTAACCAAAACGCAATTAATAGTTTCATCTTTACATTTAAATATTGCTTAATTTTCGTTTTAATGTTATAAACAATTTTAACAATATACCTTAAGGCAATCTTAACATTTGAAAGCTATAATAAGGAACTATTGACATGTATTACAAGTTTCGTATTTTATATTCGGTGATTTTTAAAAATAGTGCTCTAATTTAGATTGATTACTTATTATTTCACAGATATAGTTGTGAGTATTGAATTTTAAGTAACTTTTAGATTCCCCACAATATTGGCAGATACAAGATATTTTCAATAAAATTTCTAATGTTATCGGATCGATGTCTTCGAATCTATTACCTTAGCAAATAAAACACTTGTTTGAGGCCTAATAAAGACAAATGAAGCAAATTAACTTCATGCATGACTCACATGTGAATGGAATATCACATACTTAATAGCAGATCATACATAGCAATGATGGAGGAATAGATGTTTACTCTTTAAAATATATCATAGAAAAGCGTCTAAAAACTTGTTTCAATTAATCAAGGTTAAAAATTAACAGGATATAAACATAAATATAAATCATTCCACAATTTAGTTTGTAATTAGTATGTTTAAAAATTTAAGATATAAAAGCTTAATCTAAGTCCCTAGCATTTATAAGTGCTTTACCTGCTAACAAATACCGAAAGAACCAGTCTTTGAGTTTAGTAGAAACTATTTAACTTGTTTAGGATGCCTCCTTGAGATGTATTTTATTTTGTTAAACCAAGATTCAAGGTTTCTGATAGGCATTATGTGTATATAAGCTTAACAGAATTATAAATTTAAGTTATAAATAGCATTTATATCAAATGTGAGTATTGTGGGCAACAAATTTAAGGTAACAAACTTTAAAAACACATATTCAAATGTTAATCTACAAAAACAGAAAACCAAATATTTATAGAATAACAATTATAAAAATTTAATTAAATATTTGAATGCAAGTAATGTAGATAAATCTCCTTTGCTATATTTTCATGTACATTGTGTCGGACTCGTTATTGTCAAAGGTGTGCATGTGAAATTAAATGTTGCGGATAAGCTATGAAACCGAACTAATCTGAAGATTTTAATTAAATTTTCAAATAGTAAATTTCATGTATCCATTGTGAAAAACAGTTCGTGACTATTGAACTGTATCAACATGCCTCTGAGTGCTTAGGAATGTGGATAAAGTGCTAGTGTGGAACCTTGATGAGGAGAAGATAATACTGCTTACATGTATAATAATAGAATATAAATAAAGTTTCAAAGTTGTAACAACAAACAAATGGAAACTAGGGTATAAAATCAGCTTAAAATGGAAATGGCTGATAAGTTTATGGAGTTTTAATCATTTAATAATGCATTAGCGATATCATAATACGAATGCTAACTTTATTTTCTGGGCTGTGCTGAGGAAGAATCGTTTACCACTCCGCAAGAAGAATAATGAAAATATAATTAGTTGTGTCATTTATGTTTTTTTTTTTGAATTATCTATGATTTTTCATGAAGGTTAATTTTTCTATTAATCACCAATTTAAAGAGGTGAAATAATTGATTCAATATATTACCTAAATTCTCTATATTATAATAATGTAAATATTATTTTTTAGACTTTGTACATAATTTCCATATTTAGGCCGACACTTAGTATTTTTGGAATTAAAATCTAGCCTTCCAATCTTTCTTACTAGATGATTTATTTTATTGCTAACAAATATGTTAATATTCTTCAGTGAAAAGAAGTATTCTCTTGAAGTATTACTATATAAAACTAAATTAAGTTATCATTTACCCTAGAGAGTTCGCTGACAATTTCTAATAGCTATTCTTATGTATAATATAAGTAAAATTATTTATTTTAGACTTACGAGAGAAAAATAAAATTCTATAAATATTAAATAAGAATTAGAAAATCTTATGTCCTTAATGCCTTTGTGTATTGTATGTTCTGAAAAACATTACTGATAAGGTATATTATTATTATTGAGAATTAAATTATAATATTTAAGATGTCATCTTCTTTTCCCCAAACGCTGCTGTGCATGGTTGGCTATTAAGTATTTGATATTCCATTGACATGTGATTTATGCACGAATTTAATTTGCTTAATTTGTCTTCATTAGACTTCAAACAAATGTCCTAATTGCCAAGGATATAATTTGAAAAAATCGATCCAATCATGGGATATTAAATAGTAAAATTGTTTAAAATGTGAATAATCCACAGTGTAATCCTATGAATTTTAAAATTGCTCTAAAAGTTATTGTCAAACATACTATCCTTAAGAAAAAGAAAAAACCTAAACAATATTAAAATTTGGAGATGAAAAATTTTCCTGCGTCATCACGTAAATTAATAAAGAAGATATTGACAGTTATTAAATACCGTTTAAATGTATGACTTGCAATCAGGTAGTCTTTTAGATGCATTCAGAAACGCATTTTAAAATATGTTTATTAAAATTTTAGGTATACTGATATCATTTAAAATTTTCCTCAACTTATATAAAATCTTGGATTTCCAGAGTAATTATTTCATTTCATTTCATTTAGTTTATATTTAATTATAAGAAAGCAAAAAAGTGAAAAATTAGAAATTAGTAAATAAAGCTAATGACAACTTGTAATCAAAATTAATTGGAGAATAAAATCCATATGATAAACAATTAATTACAATGTGAAGAATATTGAGTGATAATATAAAAAAAGGATGTATTTTGTGTGTATAATTAAAAACAATCTAGAATGATAACCATGAGTTAAGAAAATTAATTAGCTTTTGAGTTAAGAAGAAATGATACATCATTTAAAAAAAACTAGTGTACAATGGAGAATCTTTTTTTGTATTCCATCCAAAAAGATTTATTGATGAAAAAACAAAAATTTTTTGGCTAATTTTTTTGAAGGGTAATACATCTGGTTGATATATGTAGTTAATATAGAAAATTAAAAACCCCTGATAAGTCAATAAAATCATGAGATGGCATAAATAAAAAAAAAAGTGCGAACGATTTTATTTTTCCATTAGATGAAGAGGGTGAATAATTAAAACTTTAAAATCGAAGTCAGGATTATTTGCGATTGATGTACTTCTTGAGGTATTTTTTTAGGTGGGTTCTGATATATAAACCTTAAAATTCAGTATCAGCTTTTTTTTAAGACCTTTATTGTTGAATCTAATAAAATTAGGCCAGTTAAGGTCAAAAATTCTATTTTTATATATTTTGGCGATGGATAGTTCGAAAGCTTAATAGAGATGAGTAAAATAGTCATCCTAGTAAGGGTTGAATATATCGAAGATTTGAATGAGTTTGTTTCATTGTTTAAAGAGGAGATAAATTTGAAAATTACAAAGTCCAGAATGTGCTTAATGTAATTCATTACTTATAAAAATCATTCTTTCGATCAGTTTTACTAAAAATATTTTTAAGAGCAAGTTGATTAGTAAATTATGTAGCTAATAGCAGAGCATGATACTTAAATAATTGTGTATATAAAATTTTTATAAATAAGGAGTTATTCATAATTTGAATAACAATTACCCACCCTTAAATAATTGATTGAGTAATTGAAAATTGTAATTCCTTTGATAAAGGAATAGAAACCCTAGGTCGAAAGGATTTGCAATATGTTGGCAACAATTGGATAGGAAAGATATTAATCTCTTTATTTATAGACATATTTATCAGATGTTGTTTACTCAAAACATCGATTCGTCTTAGAGAACATATTGAATGCATTATAATTTACTAAATTAGATAAAGTATTAATCAATATATTAGATAAATTAACCATATCTAAGGCATGAATTATAATAATTAAAAGGCCAATTCAGGACATTATGGGAAGTTATTGTTATGTAATGATAGAAATAATATTAAATAAAATCTTCAATTATTATCTTTTCAACAAAGTTTTTATTTATTAGGTTTCTTTTATGGTTCAGATGATGTTATAATGCAAGGGTTATTGGCTATCAATATATTCATAACTATATAACTATAGATGAGCAAAAATATAATGATTAGATATTGTTATGAATAGATGATAGAAATAAATTGAAATATAATGAGTTTATTAAAGGGGCATTCAGAGAAAATATGACAAATTCCAAAATGATTTTATATCTATATAATTTCATTAAACTTTAATTAATGGGTGAAATGTGTTTATTTTTTAAATATAAATTTCTTCTTCAACAGTTGAAACGCAAAAAAATAATAATTCCATTAGTTATTACATCTGGAGGGCTCCGGTAACAATTTTAATACGAAGGATATTGTAATTCGGATACTTTTATATTCCAATCTGGTATGGATTTCTCAACTATAATAGATTCATTCCTTCAGATGAAATGTTGAAAAAAGCTTCGAAAGGTTTCGAATATGATCCTTAGAACGAGTCAATTTAATCAGTTAATTAAGCCTTGTCAAGGAATAGGAGAATTAGTAAAGCCGCTATGAAAAAATTCAGTTATCATCTGAAAAAATGTATTGAATTCCCTCATTTTATAATACATTCTTATTAAATATGACAACATAGATTGGGTCATTAATTTATTTGAAAAAATAAAGTTTTTAATAGGCATCATTAAACAAAAAATGTCATTATTTAACCGAAATAATTAACATAAATTTATGAAGACGAAAAGTTTAAATTTGCTGATATTTTAATAAATAATATAAATTTATTTTTTCCCAAATATTCATATATCTGATATTCGAAACTAATGAAGTAATAAAATAGTTATAGTGAAATATGCTAGTTAGAATCTAGTTATAGTAAGGATTAGGTATCATCATGATTTAAATGTATTCGTTTACTTAGTAAAAGAGGAGATTGAAATAAAGAAATGGAAATCAAATATGATTCTGATGCTGTTTTTATAATATAAAAATCATTCGTTTGAGTAGTTTTGTTAAAATATTTTGACCAAGAAGATAATGAGGTAATTAGGATACTTATTTAACATGAAAAACAAACATTTTATGTAATTTATTTTTATTTTCTTCAGGAGTTATAACTAATTTGAATAGAAATTACCAACCATGAATGAATGCACTAGGAAAGAGTTAAATTTTTGTACATATCGACTTATTTTACTTATTTATCTGATATTTAGAAGAATAGTTTAATATTTAGATTAGAAATTTAGTTACGGCAATAAAATTTATGAAGTTATGGCAATAAAATTTATGAACTTAGAAAATGTATATATAAATTTTATAAGTTTAAATAACCCAATATGAAAGAAGATGCCAAATAATTACAGTAAGAATTTTAATAATTATGTAATGCTGTTTTATTATGATTATCAAATATCAAATATCAAAGATAATTAAACATTAGAAATATTTCACTCCCACTTACGATGTAATTATGTTTTTACAAATCTCTGCAATTTTTTATGCATATCCAAATTATTTAGAGAAATAACTAATTATGTTCAAAATCATCTAATTTTCTCTATCATTTAATGAAAATTTAACTACTTTATGTTATAATTGGTATTTTATAAAAAATATATCACTTTTGTATTTATTTTAATCATGGATTTAAGAACTAATTTCTTGTTCTTAATTATTATTACATAAGACAGATTCGATTTAGGATTAAGAAATACTTTCTTATTATATTTCATATCCTCAAATATACATGATAAATTTCAATTATCTTCCTTTGATTGATTTTCTGCCAATTTTTATTGATTAATTAGCCATAAATCATATTATCTCATGATATTTTTTTCAAAAAAAAAATCTATTGAAATCCAGCTCAGCTCTATAATATCTTATTGTTCTTTCAGATATTTTGAATACTAATAATCCCTAAGAAACTAAGGTTTATTATAATAGTACTTAGGGGAACCTAAACTTTTTAATCATCTCTTCATTACCAGGAAATAACTTTTCATATCTAAATTGCAATAAGCATTTTTTGTAATGTTTTCCAAGAGAAAATTAACACACTGTTTCTTAACAGTAGTTGCATGTGAGTGGATTATAATATTTAGTTATAATTTATTTTTCAGTTTTAACTATAGCACATTAAATACTTTCATCCTTACATTTGAATATTTTTGACTTCTCTTTTAATTTATTGAAGCAATTTTGACAATAGGCTTTTTGACATTCATTACACTTGAAAGGCATCGTTAGAAGCTATCCACATCCCTTACAATTTTCATAATTGAATTGTTATGATTTTTTAAAATAAGTTTCTAATCTCTAGTTATCGCTTAATATTTCACAGATGTGATTATGGTTATTAAATTTCAAATAACTTTTAGTTTATTCACAATATTGACATTAGCATTTTATTTTCAGTAAAACTGAGAGAATTATCGGATCTATTCTTATGAATTACTAGCCTTTGCAAATCAAACAATTATTGCATGCTTAAAAAAGGCAAATACAGCATATTAAATTTCTGCATTCTTTACATGTAAACGGAATCTCGCAAACCTAATAGCAGCACATACAAAGCAATGCTGAAGGAATTTCTGATTGATCCTTAAATTATATCATATATAGGTATATAATAAAACTAAATAATGAATGATTTTATGGCTAAAATATAATTTATCATTCTTATATTTTGTTAATTTATGAATATATTTTAAAATCTAAGATATAATAGTTAAAAATAAGTTCCTAGCATTTATAAGTGTTACGGTTGTTAATAGGTACCGTAAAAACCAGTATTTGATATTAATTCCAGGTGTTAACTTTGTTAAAGATGCCTTAGAAATGTGTAATTTTTTTTAATAAAGCAAATTTTGCGAATGGAATAACTTATCTGTTATCTAAATTTATTTGCTAAATAACATTTGTATTAAATGTGAATACTGTAAACAATTTATTTTAGGTAAAAAACTTCAAAAACACTCTTTAAAATGTTTATAGATATAATCAGTAGGGTAGATTTACTTAGAATAATAATTGAAAAACCTTCAATAAACTTTTGAATGCGCCAATTGTAGATAAGTTTCATTTGCTTTATTTTTATGTAAAATGTGTTTGGAAACATACTGTCAGAATTGTGCAAGTTAAGTGAAATGTTGCGGTTCTGTCTTATAACCTTAGTTGCATGAAGAGTTCATTTAACATTATAAGGTCCAAATTTAATGCATTTATTGCTATAAGTGTTTTGAACTGATGGACATACATTAGCATTTTGTTGAATGCCTAAATATGTCGATTAAGTGCTAATGTGGAAAGGATATGAAAAGAATGAAATATCGTTAACATGTAAAATCACATAAAAATAATATTAAAGATTAAAGGTTGTCTTGCAAATAGAATAGAATTTCTCGGATAAAAAAATATAATCGTGAAAAGAGCAGCTTAAATTTTAAGGTATTAAGGATAAGTGAATTCCATAAATTACTAAAATTATAATAGTGAAATTTCTTATCTCTAATATTAGTTATTCTTTTTGGATTAAGAGTCGAATCCAGATCTTACTTCATAATAATTTTATTAATTAGAATAGTAAGAATAGCAATGATAATGATAATATAATAAATAATCATTCATAATTTAGTTTTATTATCTATTACTGTCTCTGAAAGTTAATTTATTTATTTTTATTGAATTGATTTTATTTATTTATCCTAATCATCTGTTATCCTCTTTTATCATAATATATAAATACTACTTTTGGAGACTTTGCATACACATTACCAAATTTAAATCTGCCTTTGGGCTTTGATTAGTAGGGCCTACCTTAATAAATCTATTGTGAGCCATCTACAATCATGCTATTTGATTATTATTCCTGCTCGTTGATTTATTTTTATTGCTATGATATTTCAAAATATACATCAGTAAATATATTTAGTTCTCCGAAGTCTTGCTTTTAGAATATGGATGACTATAATTATTTAGATAGTTACTTTATTAATTTCATTTTCCCTCTTTAACTTCATGTAAAGATTTTAAACCCTCTCATTCACACAATTATATAAAAACTCTAGTTCTTTCTTTTTATATGCTTCCTCTATTGTAAATATGTCAATTTTTTATTTGTTTTGTACAACATATTATTATTCTTAGATAACAAACTGGTGAAATTCTTAAGGAGTTTAATCTATTAGATTTAATTATTCTTTCTCAATTTTAGCTTAACTTTAAGGTAATGATTTTGATGGTCCATTATGATAATGTTCTTATTTCAATACTAGCTCTTATTCAATTTTTTCTTTAATTTTTTTATTTTCAATATTTTCTGATTAAAGAACTTATGTTTCTTAGATCTATAATACTTATTTTTATGTTTCTAATTTAGGGATTTCTGATTATTTTATTTGTTACTCGATAATTGGAGTTATGATCTAATTTTATTATTTTTCAATCATTTTCTATTATGTTTGAATTATATCTGATTAGCTGATTTAATCCTTGTTCTCAAATTAATTGAAAGCTAAAATTCCCATCCCACTAACATTATTATTCGATTTGTGTTAATTAGGCACTTACGTGAGTCCAAGCCTTTATTATTAATTATGTAAGATATGACTAGATGGCTGCTGTCTCATTTATGGTGTTGGTAAACTATTTAGAGTACTATCTTTAATATTACTATTGCAGTTTGAATTTTAAAGCAGTTACTGATTTTAAGATTGTAAGAGTTATTGTTTATTTAGTTCTTGCTATAGTTTAATCAATTCTTTCTTTTGCCTACTTTTTATAGTTTCTTATGAAAAATTGTTTGCCTACTCCTTTTGGCCAAACAATATCGATCCTTATTGTTAGAATTTGATTATATCAAGCTAGTTCTTACATACCTTATCCATATAATTAGAATATAATTTATGTTTAAATTCAATAAATCCTTTCACAAAGTCTTAAAATGAGACTAGTGATTCACCCAAAATTTAGCAACCTTAGTAGCTTTTAATATATTGCTAATTTTTTTTGTTTTATTTGTTTTAATTGTTTAAATTGGTTTAATTTATGAAGGAGTACGAAGAAGCTCTATTAATAAAGCTATTTATTTATTCTTATAGCATTTTATGCTAACAAGGAAAAAGTTTGCTGAGAATTTCATCAAAAACATATTCTTTATTAGCTGTTTATGAGTCTGAAAGAAATGATACCTACTAATTATTCAATAATTTGTCAGCTTATCTTAGTTATAGTTATATTTCGCTTAATTTATTTTCTTATGTGTTTGATTGGCCTAGAGCACCTTTTATTGATTCTACTGTTTATTTCATTCTTTCATATTTATCATATATCACAATATTAATATCAGTAATCATATTTGAAAGAGTATCAAGAAGTAATGCATTAGAATTATAGGGATCGAAAAATAATACCTAAAATAATATTCAGATAGTACAGGATCTAATTAAAATTTCATTTATATTTCTAAGACTTGTAAGTTATGATAAACCTAATGAAGGTGTATTGGTTTGTGATATATGATAAAATTATTCTTCTCTAAATCGGAGTTCATATTATTTAGTCTTAGAAATAAATCACCATACCGAAAGTCTTCAATGTCTAAAGGTTTTTCCTTTTAATAACACTATAGAGATACCAATTTTAGCAAAGTCTTTGCTTATGAAAACAAATTATCATAATATTTTTTATTCATTAATTATTTGTCTTTTAATAAGTATTCTGAATTATTTCATAAAATAATTTATATAATCAAAAAATATTCCCTTTATTCTTATTATTGCGTTTATTAAGAATCTAATTAGTTTTAAGGCTGTTATGAATCCTTTTGAGAAAAATTAAGATCAAAGATATTCCTTTTATCATCTTATTTTCCTTTAATCGCTTCTTTATTTTTCTAAATAAAAATTATTTAAATTATTACTGTCTACTAATTCTTAATGGGAGTACTTTGAAAGGAATTTTTTTGTATATTTTATTAATCCTTTGTTTATAAGAGAGCATCTTTCATAATTCCTTAAGACGATATATTAGAATCATTTTATTCATCCAATAGTTACCACAAAGGACCTTTCTCAGTTAATTTACTCGTCATTCGTGTATTCTTATTTTAACGATTCACATAATTTGTTAAATTTTGTGAATGAAATTAATCATTAAAAATCTTATGTAGATTTTAAATTCCTTCATCTTATTGTGTTGAAGTTTATTGAAAGACACTAGAATAAATAGTTTTTATAATACTTAGGAACCTAATTCATGTCAAAATCCATCTTAAAATAATTGGCCTGTTCAGGATCTAATTAAGTAATCTCTTCATCTAATTTAAATATATCCTTCTCGTCCTATAAAAATTCAATATCTTGTAATATGTGGATTGCTTTATTAACATTAAATAATTCGTATAAATTTGACAATTTCGCGATAGGATTGCTATTTGATTTCAAAATTTTTTAGCATTTTTTCTATTAAGCTTTTAGTATGTTATAATTATCGTTTATTTATGAGTTGATAAAATTTCTTATTACATCAAGATCAAAGTAAAGTTGTTGTTCTTGACAATTTGGATAGGTATACTAATATTAGGATTTCTAATACTGGATTGTGGTCATATCTACTTATTGATTAAAGTATTAAATCTATCAAAATTAGGTTATGTTCTATTTCACTTTGACAAGCTGGTTTATCAAAGTATTGATTCTTTGAATATTTATGATCAATATTTAGTAGTAACTAAATGAAATAGACTCCATTTCGAAAATCATTAATTTACTATATAGGAACCTAATATATTCATTTAACATACCTTTAATATCTATGAGGCCCATTTCAATAGGTCTTCCTTAAAAAGTAAATCATTTTTTACAGGCATTACAATTAATAATTTATTTTAAAAAATACAACGTGTATATTAGATGTTTTCAGGAGAAGAAGAAGGATTATTAGGGAAAGCAAAGTTGTTTATACCTTTTCCCTCTATGGATCAAAATAAAAATTGGGGGAGTTTTGCCTTGATATTTGTAATAGGTGGCATATTAATAGCTATATCAATACCTTTTGCATCAGTTATATTGTTGAATCCTAAGCCATTCTGCTTATTATTCTCTATTGGGAGTGCAACTATCATAGCAGCGATGACATAAATTATGGAGATTAAGACATTATTCAATAAAATTTCAAGCTCACTTGCGATGATTGTTTACCTGGTTAGCTTAACTATCAGTTTATATGCTGGAGTTGTTTATATTGGTTATTTTTATACACTAAGTGTCATAGGAGTTCAAGTAAGATTGTATAATATTTAAGATTTTATCACTACTTTATTTAGTGATCTCATTGTTTCCTGGTGGGAAATCAGGCATTAAGTTGGCATTGAATGGGATCAAAAACACATTTAAATAATCAAAAGGAGGCTTTCTACCACTGTGAAATTAATTGAATAATTGATTAATTAATTACATTTATTATATTATTAAAAAAAAATGGCCTAAATAGGGAGCATTTTAATGAATTGGATACAATCTCCAACTGGGCCAAAAACTACACATTTTTGGGCTCCAGCATGCAATTATTTCTTTCCCATCTAAGCATTATATGATTGGAACAGAGATCCTGCCAAGATTAGTGCAAATATGCAATGTGTGTTAACTTGTATTATATCAAATTATTCTTCTCTAGTATATTCTTGTTTGTTCATGAGATGGGCTTTGAGAATAAAACCTGCCAGCTATATCTTGTTTGTGATGCATGTTTTCAATGCATCATTACAAGGTAGGTTGCTATTCAAAAGAATCAAATGGGAATACGATTTTCCAGAATTAGGAGAATAACAAAGACACCTTGTAGATCACGATATATCTCATCCTGGACATTGAGATAAATGACATCTAATTATAGAATTAAATAAATCAAAATTATTAAAATAACCATGTTGTCTGATATTGATAAGTCTGTTGAAAGATTAAAAAATGGAGAGCTATTGAAAGAAAAAGATGTTAAATAATTATGTTGCAAAGTAAGAGAAATATTCATAGAAGAAGGAAATGTTCAAAGAATAGATTCACCTGTAACTGTGGTCGGTGACATTCATGGGTAATTCTATAATTCATTTAGATAACTCTATGACCTTTTGGAAATATTTAAAATGTGTGGAGACGTTGGAGACATAAATTATTTATTTCTAGGGGATTATGTAAATAGAGGATTTCACTCTATAGAAACTATATGCTTATTGTATGCATTAAAAGTTAGACATCCTGACAAAATTACTCTCTTAAGAGGTAACCACGAATCTCGAGTAATAACTTAAACCTTTGGGTTATATGATGAATGTCTAAGAAAGTATGGTTCATTGAATGTTTGGAGATATATTACAGAATCATTTGACTATATGCCACTAACAGGCTTGATTGAAGAAAAGATTTGGTGTGTGCATGGCGGCATTGCCTAAGATGCCAAATTACTGGATGATGTTAGAGCACTGAATAGATTATAAGAAGTTCCCAACTAAGGGGAAATGTGTGAGTTATTGTGGAATGATCCTGATGAATTAGATCTGAAAGGATATACTGATAATAAAAGAGGAGTTGGTAAGGTATTTGGCTAGGATATATTTGAATAATTTTCTCATAATAACAATGTGACCCACATATTAAGAGCTCACCAAGTAATAATGGAGGGTTACAGAGCATTATATAAAGATGGATTAAGGACCATCTTTTCTGCACCTAACTATTGTTATAGGTGTGGTAATTCAGGATCTGTGTGTGAAGTAAGCGAAAAATTAGAGATCAGAGTGAGAATATTTTAAGCAAGTGAAGTAATTAACATGTTAACACTAGAATCAAATGAAAAATGCGTAAACTAAAATATGGAACTAAAATCCAGAATACTTTTTATGATCTATATTAAAATTATAAACAAGTTGTTAAATAAACTTAAAAAATGAATGTAGCTTTATTAGAGAAGAATAAGAAATTTATATTCTTTTCAATTTTAGGATTAGGAGTTGGCTCGTAAAAATTATGCTTACTTAGGATTATATGTTTTGGATGGGATTATATTAATTAATTAAAGATAGCCATCAAGATAGCAACCTTTAAGCCTAGTGATAAAGAGCTTTAAAAAGCGTGGGAAGGATTTCAATATGATCCATAAAATATAAATGCTGAGCAAATAAGAGAAGTTTTAAATAGATCTTTGAAATTACATTTCAGGTTAATAAAACAATTAACCGAAATAATGAGCTAAAGTATAAATGGATTGACATAAATAGGTAGAAGAAGTAGCAGAATGACTATTTAAGAACAACTATCTAACATAGTTGAAGAAGTAGGGACAAAATAATATATTTCGGATAAAATGATAAAGTAGTTTTTGGAATACAAAAACTATTCGTATGAAGAATTTGTTATGTAAAAAGACTTATTGAAAATGAGTAACGAAGAAGTGTTTATTTTATGTTGCTAACACTCATAATTACTAACATCGTATTAAATTTAAAAATTAATAGAACGACTGATTCGAATACTTTCTAATTATTCTCTATTAATTAGTTTTACGAGTACTTGAAGCTTCTTGGTCCCTTTTTAAAATAAATGAAACCATAGTTAGATAGAGTGGAAAGCTTTATATAGCATAATAATTTATAACATCTGAAATAAATATTTATAATTTTTTACTTGGATGATATCATATATATGAAATTGAAGTTTGAGTTTGCAATATTTAGATCAACACTTAAATATCTAGATGATGAACAAGTAGTTCTATAAATTAACATTAGATCCCTTAAAAAATATAAGAAGATTTGGTAAAATAACTAAATGAGTTGCAATTGTATCTAACACAATTACTATAATGAATTCATTTTCTAAAAATAATAAAAAAATAACTTAGTTTCTAAGTGATATTAGTTTTTCTTAGAATTAATTCAAATATAAATCCGCTAAATATTAAAATGATTATGATGGTTATTTTAAATTTCTCATCCTATATTTTATAATTTTAAATATTTTAAAATAATTAAATAGCAATGCATCAGAAAGACCAAGCGAACTTGTTTTGGGTTCAATCTATAACAGAGGTATACGTATGATTAATCTATTAAGACTAAAGTGACATCAATCGAAGATTTTAGGGACGGATCGCTGCTCTTGATAATAATTGACAATTTTGGTTACAAGCCTCATGGGATCAGTTACTACCCTAGACCAATTAATGAATGCTAAATAAATGAAAATCAGTTCACACTGATGTCCATTTTAATAAAGTACAACTGGCTTAAGAATTGTGGCTCCATAAAAATGGATCAACTTTTCGGAAACCAATAGAGTCTATTTTTCCTCCTTGATTTGATCAGACAAAATGTTGAAACCTCTCCTCAACCGAAACAAGTTAAATAAGATCTGATAAAAATAATCATTAATATAATATCGGAGGATAAGAATCCATACTTGAAACTAGAGAATTTATATCACCTCTTAAATCTAAATAGACATAAATTGGTTCATCAAGATTAGAAATATTTAGGAAGACATCTCAAAGAAAATATACCAAATCAACAAGTATTTGGTAAAAACTAAGAAATATTATTTGCAAGAACTTTTGCTGAATAATTTGGAAAATAATTTGGAACATAATTTGGATAATAGTTTGCACTCAACTTTGCAAGTGCATTTGGGTAGAGTTTCGGTTCTAGTTTTGGACAAGAGATAGCTCCATTAATGTAACAATAAGTTAACTTACAATAAAGTATGGAGGAAATTATCTAGAATAAAGGTGCTAAAGTTAAATCACAGAAATAGAATGAAAGATTATAAAATCCTAAAGATTTATTAAATGGAAATAAGAAAATCAATAACACTGAAACTACTTTTGATACCAATAATAATTTAACTATGAAAGATTCTTAACAGGAATAAAAGAAATCCCTGTCTGTATGTAAAAATAATTCTGATAGCTAGAAAGAAGATGATTCACAAAACTAAGAATTCAATCAAAATCCAAGTAAAGTAGATTAATTCAATGACAATAAAAAAGAGATTAATAGGTGTGATAGAGATTCTAATGATGATATTTAGGTTTGAATAATTGATGTATAAAGAATAAATAATAAATGCTCATTATTTATTAAGTCTAATCTTTTTATTAGTAGTTTTATTGTCAATCTTGTTTTATCATATGATTTATGAAATAAAAATAGGGTAATTTTAATGAAGATCACAGCTGACAATAGTAAATTCATATTATTACTAAATAATTTTATTTGTATTTAGGATTTATTTATTTGTAAGAATGAAATCAAACATGATAACTAATGTTAAATGCTACATTCTTCCTCCATTAGCAATTATAGGTGGTGCTTGGTATCAAAAAAATCCATAATCAATTAAGGCTTGCGTATGTCACCTATCATCAAAGTAGGATAGTTTATGAAATGCTTAAACTAACATATGGGAAGCCGAATTCGACATAACTAGAGGTGCTTTGGTAAGGACTTAATTACAACCCTTAAAATTTGAATCCTAAGAAAATCTCATACATCTTACAGACAACAAGAAAACTAAATTTTGCACAATCATATGAGTTCACATAATATTACAAATTTAGTAATATTTCATTATATTTAAGTTAGGTAGAAAGATGGTTTTGATGATTTGAGCCAATTTGTCTAAGCTATTATCTTAGAATTTGATGTTAAAATGGAGGCATCCAAGAGATTAATAAAATCATTTTTAGAACACAGAAATCATACTTTGGAATAGTTTTGGATGATCAACTAACAGCTTCAAACTAATAGTCAAGAGTTACAAAACATTAATTTATTACATACTGTAGATGTATTTTTGTAATGAATTCTATAAAAGCAAAAAAAAGGTGTCTTGATAGAGATAATTATAAATTACCTACAATAAATGAATGCCTCATATTCCTAAGATAAGCAATACCTATTATGAAAGAAAAGAAATAAGACTTAGTAGAAATATAAAACATATTAGTGAGATAGAGAATATAGATCATCAAGTTGCTTTTCGTATTCACTTATTGGATAGATCTAATTTAGTTGAAGCTACATAAACAATTTGAAATATATTATGTAGCTCTTGATTTCATCAAGATTAATATAGTATTATGGATAAATATTTAGGTACCAATACAAATTAGAGCAGAAATGAAACAATTATTAGATGAATTTTTTCAAATGATGGAAAATTAAGGAGTTTGAGATATAATTTTATTAATATACTTAAAGTTCATTTTAATTTTAAGGTGTAGGAATTAAAAGAATATTATAACAGCAATTCAGGATCTAAATTTATAACAAAATTATAATTAGAATTTTATCAGAATTTCATAATAAATTTGACAATTTTAATCTTCTATGAAGGTTAGTGATCCAAATTGAGATTATATACTAAGATAATAAAGTTAATATTTTATTATTTAAATTATTTAAATGAAAAATAAAGCGATCAAATATGGGGCTGTCGCACTAGTCTTTGGAGGATGGTAATTTTTTAAGTTTATTGGAGTATATGCTACTATCTATCTAAACCAAAAAAGTAATCATACGACATCTCTAATTTTTCATAAATGACTGTTGATTAATAAAAATTGCAGTAGGCCTGTGATAAATTAGGCCTTTCTAATGAATAAAAACTATTTAATGAGGAATTTATTGGAAGATTGCATTTAGAAATTTTTACTATCTCTAAAGAATAGTTATTCACAATTACAAATATAATTAGACCATGTAATATATAATTAAATTAGAACGAAGAAAATATGTTGAGTATGATGTTGCGTAGTATGTTGAATTATTGACGAATGAATTGAATACAAAAACACAATTAGTTGAAAATGTTATGAGATAAATTCTTGAGTACGGCAAATAAGACTTTAACAAATTTTAAGAATTTTATGTAAAGGCTAAGTAAAGCTTCGGAGTATAAAAATAAAGTTTCGATTTTTATCTTCTTATTATGAGGTATGTATTTCAAACTAAAACAGAATGAAATCTCAGGAGACGAAGCTATTGAACAAGGAAGAAATAATTAAGGTTTTAGATTAGGCAATAGAATATCTTGAACAACACTCCCCACAATTATATAGGTTTCTTAAATTTATAGAGGAAGCTAATATTGATAAACTAGTTGGAATGATTTACTTGATGATATTTAGTGATGATAATGTATATTTTGCCACTGGGACAGATTTTATAACTCTTGAGGATTCATTAATGTCGTAAGAAGGTTCAGGTTTATTCAGTATGCCAATCTTATAGGATAAAGAAGTTCTTGATAAGTATAAGGCATTTGCAAAGGCGAAGGAATATTGGAGTTGAGAATGAGTTTTATTTATATTATAATAGAATATCTTCATTATTTTAAGACGGGTAATAAAAATGATTATTTAATGCTGCGTATTTAATAATCTTAAGATAAACCTATTAAAACATTCATTCTTGTAAATTTTAGATCATGATTTAACTGGAAAAGCACAATTACTACAAGAGCATAAAACGATGGATGGAATGTGAGTTTTGGATGTTATCTTACAAATTTTCGAGAATATTGTTATTTAATTATTATATTATTTTGAAAATATGGATCTCTTTGACTATGTGAAGCTATTGGTATGATAAAGATTAATCAATAGTTTGAAAATTTTGATATCAAGGTAATAGCTCTTAACGATTTACGCGATGGGAGAAAATTTGCAGATTTATATGATTCATTACGGGGTCAAAAACGTCGGAATGATTTATAAGGAACCGAACTTCTTATAAATTTGGATGAAGAACTTAAGATTTCTGAATCTATTAGTGAATAGTTTGATTATTAAGCAATAGCTATTGGAAATCTACCTGAATTGAATAGATATTGTAATGCTTTCATAAAAAATCTGCTATCCTTCTTCTCTGAACACGAAAAGATAGAGGATTATTTACACAATCTAATTTAAATTTAGAAGTTAGATGGCTTAGAAAAACTGATTATGAATGAAGTTTAAGATAGTAATTTGGAAACATCATGTCTGATGAGATATGAAGAATCGATCGAACAGTATGAAAGAGACATTATAAAGTTCAAATCTAAAATAGATGAATAGGATTTTTAGATAAAATAGTTATAAGTTGTCATCCAAGAAGCACAAGAAAAACTAATATATAAATCGTAAGCATTGGACGATTTAAATGACGAAATAAACTACCTGCTGACTAGTTTCGAATGTTCACATATATCCGAGTTAGAGACAATAATAGTTAAATTAAGAGAAGAATGCGCCAATAGAGCAATTCATAACGAACAAATAATGAACGAATTAGATTTATATAGATAATAACTTGAATCTGAATAAGTTAAAAGCAGTGTCCTAATTACTTAGATTAAAAATCTATAAGAAACTCGGAAATATGAGGGGGACCCCACTAAAGAAGTAAATTAGCTTAAAGAATAAATAGATGCCTTATAAAGACGTAACGAAAATTTAGAAAGTAGATTAAGTAAATGTTAACGAAGTGCAAGATCATCTTATTAATTAGAAAGTGTGAAGAATATAGAACGTTTAAGAGAAGCTGAGGAGAAGATTAAAAAGTTACAATCTGAATTAGATCAAAAAAATTTTGAATCTAACAACTGCATTACATCTGAGATTAATGAGATCAATGAGGTTAATGAAACCAATGAGCCAGAGATACAGAATATATAGTTTGTATTTAATAGTCAAGGACCCCAATATGATTCCTTTCAACCAACTCCTAGAGAACAACTCTATGATATGAAATATGCCGATGAGAACCAAGAAACAGATGACTACCTATTATGCTCCATAGAAGATACTGCCAGAAAAGATAGAGTGACAAGTTTTAAGAAACAAGAATCTGCACCAATGGAGAAATAGCTGATTTCTGAAAATGCGACATTAAAAAAAGAGGTAGATAGATTGACTGGATTAGAAAAGGCATTTAAAAAGGCCATCGACGATTTGAATTAGAGAGCCAGCGAGTTTAATAACATTGACATAGATGAGATTAGGATACAAACCAAAAGGCAAGTTAGTTTAGTTCAAAAGAGATATCAAAAAATGCTAGAATAGAAGGAGTAAGAAATGGAATTATTGATATCCCTTTTAGTGCAAACTAGATTTTGATAATAATATTTTATTTTTATTTTTTTGCCAATAAAATATTATTGATGTAGAAATACAAGATGATTCTTGAAGGAAAGTATGGCATTCTGAAGGAAATAGGAAAAGGAGAATTCGGTGAAGTCTATATGGCAGAGAATCTGGCAACTAAATAAGAAGTAGCTATCAAACAAGTAGTTAAAAGTGAATTGGAGAGAATTAAAAAGAGATAAGAATTATTTTAGACAGAAAAGAAAATTATGGAGAAGATATAGAATGAGAATGTCATCAAATTATTAGATCACATTGAAACAAAAGAGAAACACTATTTGGTTATGGATTATTGCAATCAAGGGGATTTAGATTCATACATAAAATCCCTCAAGGCACAAAATAAGAAACCACTATCTGAAGAGATGGCCAAGAACTTTCTTAAATAGTTATTGAATGGGTTTAAAGGATTACACGAATTGTTTGTAATTCATAGAGACCTAAAATTAAAAAACATATTAGTAAACGACGGTATTTTAAAGATTGCTGATTTTGGTTTAAGCAAAGTAGGGGAATTAGGTGTTACACACGTAGGAACACCTTACACTAAAGCTCCTGAAGTATTTAAAGGTAGGGGTAGAATTAGGTATAATAATAAGGCTGACATTTGGTCTCTAGGGGTCATTTTTTATCAGTTGCTATTCGATTTGAAATATCCTTTTAATGGTTAAAATGAATAAGACTTGTTCAACAATATTGAAAAGTCCAAAGACTTGAATTATGCACCTAAAGGAGTTAACGTAACTATTAGTGAAGAAGCAAAATAACTTTTAAGAAGAATGTTGACAAGAGATCCTATACATCGTATTACATGGGATGAATTATACTTCGATAAGTATCTAAATTTTGAAGAGAAAGAAGTCTCTAGCTTTGATCCTCTATATTAAGATATTATGTCTAAATTCTAACTAATAAGATAAATACAATAAAAGCTCTAAGAAACCCTAGGAAATAGTGAGAGATTAAAGCGAGATTTTAAACTATTAACAAATGTTAACCAATACTACATCTAATTTATGTTAGCTAAAAGAATATTAATGCTATCAAGAGCATTAGAAATTTAGATCCAAACTCTAAAACAAAATTAAAAATTCGTTAGTAAGGCTTTATCAGAGTATATAAGAGAGGTATGATAAATCAATTTAAAATAGATAGAAGATAATCAATTCGTTTACAATATATATCTAGATAATACCAAGCAAAATCTAGAGGCATTTATAAACAAACGAAAAAAGTAAAATAAGGAATACGAATAAGATGTAGTCTATGAAATGTAGAACAAAAGTAATAATAAATTATAAACTAAAGATAACATGGTATGGGGTACATTTATGAGGGTGGCTATGAATTATTACTCAGTTCTATTAGAATAAGCAGAAAAGTTAGAGGACTAACAAGGAACTATGGCAATAGAGGTCTATGATCATATTCTAGATTTATTAAAGTCATTAGAAAGTGATTCAGCTTTTGAAGGTGATAAACTAAAATAAAAATCTTAATCTTCAGGTGAGTTCGAAGAGAAATAAAGAGAGGCTGCCACTTATAATTTTAGTCTAACAAATAATTAATTTATAACTATAAAAAAGCTCTGTGTTAAGGAGCTGTTTGAAATTATGTTTTCTGAATATTGAAATTTTTAACAGATATTATTTATATTATATAATTTAATGGCATTTGCTGTCAATAGCGAGTCTTAGTTATTATTGTGCGAGATATTCAACCAAATAAGTTTACAGGAAAAAAAGATAGAATAATTAAGGATACAGCTATGCAGAAAATCTTCTTTTAATCCTTATGCAACATATAAATTATTGAGTGAAGGAAATCAAATTGGAAACTTATAAATCATTCAGTTCCTCAGGGATAATAACTTAGTTGTCTAAGATGCAAATATCTTATTTAAATATATTAAAGCAGAGTATTTAACATATTAGGAGTAAATTTATTTTTATATTATAAAATAATAGTTTTTTATAATTGATATTACCTAAAACAGATCAATAGTTAAGAGAAATAAATGCTCTAAAGTAACCAGCTCTAGGCTAGATAGAATAATCAATATTAGTTATATTAGCATAACTTATTAATCTGTATTCATTAATCATATATTCAATAGAGAGATTAACGAATATAACAATTTAGAGAGATTGAAAGTGAGAATTACTAAATAATATACACCACAAGAATTATATGAATGCATAGATTCATTAAATCAAGGATAATTGTCTAACAAGGATATTGATAGATTCTTTAGAAGAAATGGGCTTTTATTATATGAAGATGAAATATATAGAATATTCATAAGAATAGATGCTTAGCGAACTGGATATATTATGTTTAATGATTTTAATGAGTATCTGACACCATTTTATGAGGAAATATAAATAAAACCAAGAAGAGCATCTTAAACAGGTAGAATAGTTTCTACATCATTACAATAACCTAGATATGAATAGTAAATAAATTAATCTAAACAATCAAATCAATAACCACGAATGATATCAACATCCTTATAATAAACATTACCTCCTAGAATAGGTTCCACATAATAAATTCAAGTTCCAACTATATCATCGCCTAAGTATACAGAAGAAATGAGTACGAATACAATTGTTAGCAATTCAGATTAATAATATGAATAATATTTGTGTAATAGGGATCAAAGTTTTATTGACCTTATGATTGATATATTTAAAATGGAAATGTATATAGAGGAGCTTAAAATACAACTAGTTCGATAGCCTGATTTCAATACCATGGATTGTTTTCACTTTATAGACATAAATAGTTAGGGAAAAGTTAATTAACTGGAGGTAACTAAGTTCTTGAAAAGGATTGGTATTAAATCGTATGGAATATCATAACTGTTTAAACATTTAGACAGAGATAACGATGGCTATATAAGATTTTCTGATTTCAATGATTTCATATCGCCTTGTACAATAGAAATACATTAGAAGAAGCCTGTGAACGGGAATCTTAAATACTCACTCCACAAATTATTCAATTCTGATACTATCAAACTAATCCATACTATATTTACCTCATGGTTTCATAACGAAAGCATGATTAAATAAAGAGTGAATTCATTGAAACTAAATTTTCACCAAGCCTTCGATATTATTGATCATAAGCGATAAGGCTCATTCACACTATCTGATGTATCTCATATTTTAAAATAATTAGTTGTAACATTTTCTAAGTTCCAATTAAATACATGAAGACGCAAAAGTATTATTCAAAAGATTTGCAAAAAATAAGAAAGAGGTGTACTTCAAGAATTTTCTTAATCGACTAAATGTTGAAAAATGATTCATACTTTATATATTATATAATATTATTAAATCAATCAAACACCGTTGCACAAATTTACTTATATTCATCCATCAAACTTTTTGCTTAATCTTTTTTGCCAGAGGGTATCTAGAGTTTATTAAAAGATTATACTTTTTCAAAATTAATGAACTTTAAAGCAGTAACCATATTTTAAAATTCTAAATTTAGCTTTTATTAAAAAACATCCGATAAATAAGTTATGACATATAAGAATCTAAATCTTTCCTAACCATTCTAAGCTACCATAATGCGAAGCCTATCAACTTAAGGTTTTTTCTCCTGAATCAATTTCTTGACATCTTTCAAATTATCTATACATTAATTAATTGTAAGGAGCTTTTATTTGTATAGGTCATAGGATCTAAGAATAGATTTAGTTATTACATAAATAAATCAATTTCATACTCCATAATAATTTACATCACTTCCCCTTAATTCTATTCCAAAAAGTATTTCTAGTAAAATTACTCAAAGGAATGGTTTTTGAATTGGAGAAACTTCATTAGACATATTTATGCCATACCAAATTTATAATCAATTTCTATTTTAACTGCCGTAATGAATTCCTAAAAATCATCTGGTTTGTCTTATCTTCTGTCTTTAATAATTCATAATAAATACATCTCTTCATTAAATGGGTAAATTCAACAAATAATTCTTTACATAAGAAGCTTGATCTCTATAAAACCTAGACCACTTATTAAAGTGTATCGTTTTAGGGGTCATACTCAAAACCTTCCCATGCTTTTTATAAAAGTTCTTATGAAGGATTATATCTCTGAAATTTTACAAATCCATAGAAATAAGGGACTACAACATAGGTTGCATATGATAACCATAATCCACCAACTGTTATGAACAATGGGATTATAATTTTCTTGGCCTTTTCGACATTTAATGAGTCCATAAATTTACAAAAAATAATTATTATAATTTTGAAGAGAATAAAAAAGTAATAAAATAATATAGATTATAAATTAAGATTAATTATTAATGGGTTTCATATATACGATATTTTCCTATTCGATTAAATTTAATAAATTGCAAAAACAGATATGGATTAAATCTAAACTAAGAAATCCATTTTTAGAATAAAGGAATTCGAAATTCATCACAAAATATAAAATAAGTTGCAAAAAGTAGTGCCATTGAATGAAAAGAAAATAATGATTTATTTCAATCCAGGAGACTGGATATTGTATAATATAGAAATGAACCAAGTAGAAAAGAAGGGTGAAATTGCCAACAATGTTAAAGTATTTTTCCAAATTTGGGAAGGGTATCAATGGTAATTAATATTATAGGACTCTATCTTATGTTGATCCAGATACATTGACTGTGAGGTTGATTGATTTAAACACAGGTCAGATAAATGCTGGATATGAGTTTCCTGCTAGTCATTAGCACAATGTCTAATCTGAAGTGAATACAAAAGAGACTATTGCAGAAAGTATTTTATTCATTTAAAACCAATAGAGCTCCTTGTGGGACTTACATAATATTAAGGATAAAGATTCTTGGTCACAATTGAGCAATAAAGTTAATTCGCAATTGATTCTCCAGTAATTATATCGATGAGAAAGATAAATCATAAATATGATAATGGACATGCAGGCTTAGATGTAAACATTAGTCAAATATTTATAGCAAGTTCTATTTATATATGAGTATGACAATAATACAGTTTTATCAGAAATGTTTGTTTAAAATACAGATCCTGAAAGCTTAGTGTTATATGGATAAGATTTTGTAAATGGAGAAATGGAATTTGTCCTTATCAAACCACATTTGGGTAACAAGGCAATAAGAGTGATTAAAGTGCATGATTAGTAGTCCTATATTTTGATGAATATTACAAACTGGATAAATGCTAAATAAATTGCATTATGGCTAAATAATGATGATAACAAATCAGCACCCATTATAAAAATCATTGATTAAAGGCTATATTATGATTCGGAAAATAATACTTATAGCGATGAAGAAGTTCCTTGGAAGGCTGAAACAGTCTTGCTATAATACGAAACTAATATACCTTAAAAAATAGTTGATGTCATAGCATTTCCATACGGAAGCCAACACTCTGTTATTCAGCGACTAGTAGGAGGTGAGCAATACATAAGCCTGATTGACTTGAAGAATATTAGATTAGTCCATGAGATTTAACTACATAATGGAAATTATTAAATTTCATAAGATAAAGGCTACATCATACTTTATGATAACAATTAGTATATTTTAATTATTATTTTTATAGATTTGAAAAAAAATCATAATTATTGAATTTTAAATATATTGAAATAGATTTTAAGAATTGAAATAGTCAAATTAATTTGTTAATAATATTTTAAAATTCTAAATTATTTTACTTATAAACATTAAAAATTTTAACACATAACAAAATTATTGAGTACATTCAAAGTTTTAATCAATTAGGTAATTTTAACTTCTTCAGTAATTTCCTTGACGTCGTCTATTAAATTTATCTTTTTATTAGTGCGTAAATTCAGTAGTTGATTTATTAATAGTTTTTGGGATCTCATTACAACAAATTAATATGGAGGGTTAGTTGCCCTGTCGAAATTTTTTAATATTTCTATATATACAATTTATTCATGATAACAATAATACCAAAAATTTGAATTGACCATTTATAAGTAATAGTATTATAGATTTTGAAATATTTAATGAACATATGAAGTCTAATAGAATTAATAAATATAATAAAAATGGACCAAAACTAAGAATAAGAATCTAATATGAGGAGAGAGAAATACCAAATTCATCACAATAAAGATAATTGGTTAGATTTAGTATGGCCTCTTAATGAGAAGAAAATTTTAATTTACTTTGATGGTGGTGACTGGATTTTGTACGATATTATCAAGAAGTAAGAAGAAAAGATAGGAAAAATTGCCAATGATGTTAAAGTATTTTTCTAAATTTGGGAAGGGTATCAATATATCTAATTTTATAGGACTCTATTTTATGTTGATCCAGATACTTTGACTGTGAAGTTGATTGATTTCAACACAGGTCAGATAAATGCTGGTTATGAATTTCCAGCTAGTCATAAGCACAATGCATAATCAGAATTAAAAATCAAAGTGAAGATTGCAGAAAGTATTTTTTCATTTATAATAAATAGAACTCCTTATGGGACTTACTTAATATTAAGGATAAAGATTCTTTGTCACAATTGAGTAATAAAGATAATATACTAATGATTATCCTGCTATCGTATATGTTAGGCAGGTGAAAGACAAATATGATTATGGACATGCAGGCTTAGATGTAAAATATTATTGATATATTTGTAGCAAGTTCTATTTAAATATGAGTATCCGAATAACACTGCATAGGATGAAATGTTTATATACAACACAGACCCATCGAGTTTGGTGTTATATGGACAAGATTTTGAGAATGGATAAATTGAATTTGCATTGATTAAACCACATTTAGGTAATAAGGGACTTAGAGTAATTAAAGTATAAGAGGAAGTATCCTATACCTTAATGAATGTTACTAATTGGATAAGTGATCATTAACTTGCGATATGGTTGAATAATAATGATGAGCATTCAGTACCAATGATATAAATCATTGATGAGAGATTATATTATGATGCAGATAATAACACTTACAGAGATGGAGAAATTCCTTGGATGACAGAGAAAATCTTAGTTTAATTCTAAGCCGATCCACCATAAGCTCTAATTGATGTTATTGTGTTTCCATATGGCTGCCAATACTCTGTTATCCAGAGACTAGTTGGAGTAGAGCCATACATAAGCTTGGTCGATTGGAAGAACCACAGATTGGTTCATGAGTTCTAATTGGGTGGCTGGAACTATTTCACTCCATAAAATAGAGACTATTTCATTCAATATGATGACAATTAGTATTTTTTAATGATTAATATTTTTAGAGATGAGAATCTAAAATAATTATAATTATTTCTTATTGAAACAGATTTAAAACCCCGATATACTATTGATCCAAGATTTCATTTACTTTAATATTTCGAAAAATATAATATAATTGAAAAATATGGAATAGATAGTTTATTTGAAATATTCAGTTTAATTGGAAAATGATAATTGATTATTCATAATTGAATGCAATATAATTTTTTTTTAAATTTGCCGCAGAACACTTATTAGATTTATCTATCTGCAATTAAATAAATTGAAAAAACAAATTACTCAAGATTAAAAAATAATAAACAACTAGATATTACAGAATATTAAAGTAATTGAATCATTCTAGTTGATTATGCCGTCCTAAAAGTTATTTAAATTTTATACTTCCATTAAGATAGCAAGTAATTCACCCCAACACATATGAAGATCTCAAACTAAACTTTCTTCGCTTTCTCAATATTTTAAAAGTCATTATTGACATTTAAAAATAAATACAGATTAATTATCATTACCTTATCTTATTAATATATCAATATCTTAAGCGTCTTAATTTTATTTTTCAATAATAAAGGAAATAGCCATGATAAATAAACTGATAATGGATATTAAGATAATGAATATTTTTTTTTGATTTATCTAAAACCATAAATTATTATTAGCAACTAATCGAAATTTTTAAACAAAGATCTAAAATTTAAGTTCAAATTTATCAACTAATGATTTATTTATTCTTTAATATCTCTTATAATGTTCAATTATTCAATAAAATTTTCCATGCATTTTCGTATTCAGCTACAAGTCTCTTAATATCATCTCTCAAGTTAGTTTAAGTAATCTAATAAACATTAATAAATACAAATTGTAATTTTGTAAAACTGAGAGAAGCAACTAAATCAAAAAATTAAATATTAAGCTTAGTTTGAGAAACATCTTCTAAATATTTCTGTAGGTATAAGTATCTGTATTGCTCCTAACCATTAGCCTATAGCATATTATAAATCCTCTCAATCTGGGGCTTGCTTTCTTTCATCATTGGAATAATTTTTTTCAATTATTCTATAATTTAATTTATTGTTGGTAATTTGCACTTTAATTAATCGTGACATCTACATAAGTCTATTTGAATACTTAAGATATTTAATTTCATGTTCCCCTAAAAATATAAGAACTTATTCATCATTAGACTCCTAAAAATATTTTTGATGAAATAAATCGTAATTATGGTTCTTATGAGTTAATAATAGCATTTCATATGTTCTTGCCTTCATTGTTTTTAACTCTATTTCCTCTTTAACTAATGGAACGTATTCTTTTAAATCGTCTACATTTGCTAACCTTTCTAAAAGTATATTAAATTTAAAACATTTTTTTATTAGTTAATTGAAATCAAACATGGTCTCTTGGTACATAGCGCTAGACTTGGATAATATTTAAGCTAACTATTCAATTGAATTGCTTTCTGGATCATATTCAAATCCTTCCCACGCCTTATCTAGCATTTATTTTGTTGGCAGCGATCTGTGAAATCTCATGTATCCAAAGAATAAAGGGAAAAAATAATATCCGACATATGTAGTCCTCTTTATGATGATTCGTACCATATTCCTCCTACAGATATGAGGATCGGAACTAAAACTTTCTTTGCTTTCTCAACATTTAAAGAATTCATTGACATTTAAAATTAAAATTAATTATAACTATTGTATTAATTTTATACAAGTTTTTGAGCCATCTATAAATTATCATATTTTATTTTCAATAAAAAAGAACTTAGCCAATGTGAAACGAACAGATGGTCAAAATTTCACCTAAATATTATAAAGAATATCATAAAGATATTCAATTATACAATTTTATAACCACGTTTATCAAAAAAAAAATCCTACAATGTAGAACAATACTACATCTAAATAACATCTTATTCGCCTCTTGATCAGTCAATTTTTCAACAAAATCTAAAGTTTTCGACACCAATATATCTATAAATATTTTTTTATTCTATCCGAAATGTTTTATAATATTCAATTATTCATTAATATTTTCCAAACTTTCTAGTATTCAGCTAAGAGTCGTTTTATTTCACTTCTTACGTTGGTTTTTGTGATCTTATATATAATTTTTTACATCTTTTAATTTAATAGAATTCAGAGTAACAATTAAAGTACGGAATTAAATTTTAAACTTTAATTCTGAAACATCCTCTAAATATTTCAGGCAGTATACTAATTGGAATTTCTCCTCACCATCAGCTTAAATCATATTAGAAATCCTATCAATCTAAGGCTTTTTTTCCATCATCATCGGAAGGATTTTATTCAATTACTCTATACATTAATTTATTGTTGGTAATTTTTACTTATATTCATCGTGACATCTTTATATATTTAATTGAATACATAAGAAATTTCATTTCCTATTCTCCGATAAGCCTATGAACTTATTCATCATTTGAATCTTAAAAATATTTTTAATAAAATTATTCGTATTGATGGTGCTTATGAGTTAAAAATACAAATTCATAAGTTCTTGACTTCATTATTTTTAACTATATTTCCTCTTTAACCAATTTAACATATTCTTTTAAATCTTCAATATTTGATAGCCTTTCTAATATTTTATTGAAATAAACATTTTTTAATAAGTTATGTATAATTAGACATGGTCTCTTTGAACATAGCGCTGGATCTTAATAACACTTATGCTAATTATTGAATCGAATTGCTTTCTGGATCATATTCAAATCCTTCCCATGCCTTATCTAACATTTCTTTTGTAGGCAGCGATTTGTGAAATCTCATGTATCCAAAGAATATAGGAAAAAATATATATCCAATATAAGTAGTGCTTCATAGTATTATTCTTACCATAGTCCACCTAGAGATATGAAAATCGGAACTACAACTTTCCTCGCTTATTCCACATTTAAGGAATTCATCGACATTCAAAATTAGTATTAATTGGAATTCATTGAATTTTTAAATGTCAATAAATACTCATTTATTAAACTTATTGCCCAATTTTTACTAAATTCTTCCAGGTGTATGCTTATTATGGAATAGGAGACAATTTAACATAGACCAATTAAATTTTTAAAAAAATCATAATTCTGAAAATTTTGCATTATGTATGCATCTGATATAGAAGATGAGTTCTTATCAATTTGGTCTACTTACGTCTGATGGTAAAGAAGCTGGTGCTTTTATATATCAAACATCAATAAACTTTCAGAATTTTATACATGTACGATTAGAAATAAAAGGAATTTTTAGAATGCACATTACGTTTTAATCAAAATCTTTAAGAAAACAAAAATTCAGCAATTAGATACATATATGCATTACAGAAAACCTTTTTGCTGATTTGAGTTGGTTTAAAAACTCTGCGAAATTTAAGGTAGACAATGACTTGAATGACATAAACAATTTTGAATACGATTATATTTCATTATTCGTTCCTTATCAATCGATACAATTCATTACTTAGTGTTTTAGCTTCATTTCTTAAATTTATATTTTTAATCTAATAGGTGATTTTTAATACTTTTTCGAAAGCGAAAAATCTTAATGTAACAAGTATCTTTTATAATTAAATATTATGATGCTTTTCCAAAACATCAGATATATATGTGATTATAAATAACTCTTAAAATATGCTTGCACCATTATATCTCGTCAGATTACAAATCCTATCTAACTCAGGTTTCTTCTCTTTTATTAAGGGAATGATTTTTTTAATAGAATCTATGCATTAATTTATTGAAGGCAATTTTTCTCCAAATTCATCTTAATTGCTAATTTAATATTTTCTTACAGGAGCAATAACATATGATGTTACTTATAAATGTTTTTTATATATTAGTTAGCTTAATTGTGTAAATCTTATTCAAACTGCTCAAAACTATGGTTTTTAAAGTTTATGAAAAGCTTTAAGCAATCCTTTTATTTTTTTGTTTTTATTTTGATCTCTGTCTAATACACTTAAACAAAGGCTCTAAGGTCATCTAGATATTCAAATCTTTCTATTATATTAGCATGAATCAAATACATTTTTTGATAACCTGGCTTACATCGCGCATAGACCTTTCATATAGAGTGTTAGTCCTAATCAAAACACCCATAAATTATTTAGCTGACTTGTTTTAAGGATCATATTCAAACCCTTCCCATGCTTATTTTAACATTTCATTTGAAGGCTTTAATCGCAAAAAAATAAAATAGCCATACATTAGGCTCATTCGAAAATATCCATAATATGTAGCACTTCATATTACAATTAATACAATATTCCTCCTGTAGATAATATCAATGGAATTAATACAGTCTTTGCTTGTTCAACATCTAATGAATTCATTTGCATTTAAAAATTAATTGTTATGATTTTAATTGTATTTAAATGTAATTTAATGAGCTTTGACTCTAAAATCCCATCGAAATCCTATGTCACCTAATATTAATGGGTTTTCAAAAAACAGATATAACTAGTTTTTTTTATACGTAATCTAAAAAAATTATTTTAGAAATTTTATTGGTTCAGTTAAGAAATCTCTATTAAGTTTATTTTTGACATAGGCTAAAGAAATTAGAGGACAATTCAGATAATTAAAGCTAATTCTTCTAAATTATTTCGAATCGCAAGATATTATTTTTAATATATAACTTTACAGTTTGTAATCTTCATAATTTTCAAAAAAATTATAAGATAAGGGAAAACAGATCAATATAACACTAGTAGAAGCTAGGTAATCTACCTTATATAGTGGTTAAAAATTTTGACTTTACATATAAGAATATTTCCTACAAAGAATATTACAAGATGAATTGAATATTTAATAATTGTTACTAAAATATCAATCTTGAAAAATATTTGCCTAAAATTGTTGGAATTCTTTCAGTAGTTTCATTCCTTCATCCTTCTAATCAGGTTGCAACTTAAATTAATAAATTATTTACCCTTTCAAGACTTAAATATTTAAATGAGTAAACCATTGTTAAATATTATTCATTAAGTACAGACACAAATATGTCTTAGAAATAAGTAATGAGGAACACATATTTGTATCTTTCCCAACCTATCTCCTACACCATAACATTAAGTCTATCAATTTAAGGCTGTATTTCAACTAATATAGGATTTATTCTTCTCAGATTACTTATGCACTAATTTATAGTTGGCAATTTTAATAAATTTGGATCATAGGAGCTTTTTAATTAAAAGATAAAATTACAGGACTGTATTGTTATCGTGATCTGCAATCATCTTAGCTATTTATTAGTCGTATTATTATTAAAAATTTCTTTAGTAAAATTACTCGAATGAATAATTTTTATACTACAAAAAATACATTATACACAATCTTGTTTGTCGTATCTTTAGTTCAATTTCTTATTGAACGGATTCCACAAATTGATCTAAATCTTAGAAATTTTCGGAAATTCTGACTGAATTATACCATTAATATGTACTTTTCTACATGAATTAAGTAAATTCAATCATGACATTTTTATGCAAGGATCTCGATCTTTTCAAGACCTGGTATACTTGGTCAATTGGATTAATCTAAGGATTATAATCAAAACCCTGCCATGCTTTCTCAAGCATTTGATCTGTAGGTGCATAACCTGTGAATTTTAGAATTTAATAGTAATTCGGAATCTAATGATAACCAACATATGAAATCCTTTTTATTATTTTTTATACCATAAACCTCCAACAGTCAAAAATAATGGCACGATTACCTTTTTAATTTTTTCAATATTTGATGAGTTCATCGTTTACTAGAAAAATATAATGATAAAATTTAAGTTCAATTTAATTTAATACTAATGTAGAGTAAGTTATTAATATTAAGAATAACCCATTTACTAAGATTATTTGTATTGATATTTATATTCGATAAAATATTAAATAGTCTATATGATTATGAAAGTATATAAATCTATATATAAATTATATTCTTAAAAATATTTTAAACACTTGATAATTAAAATGTAGGAAGAAGAAGTTTGGGTGACCTCTTAAAAACATGTCTGTTTAATAGCTAAAATGAACTTAGCCTCAAATAAGTTAGAGATATAGAAATAGGGAATTAAGGAATTGGATGAAAATGTAGAATAAGGAATAGTTGAAGAATTTTCTAATATTAAAGTGGATCCCTATTCTAAATAAGGGATAAGTGATTTAATGGTATTATAAGATAAATAATTAGATTCTAAATGAACTTAATGAATATAACTCTTTGCATTCAATTAGAGTCAGATATTTTAAATCTAACATTTACACATAAGTAGGTGATCCTATATTGATAGCTATAAATCCTTATTAGAATATGCCAAAATTATATGATGAAGCAGCTATAAGATTTTATAAATTAGAACTCAAAAAGTAATTATAATTTAAACATCAGAGTGGATTAGAATCAAATTAAGTTGGGTGATGTATAACCTCACCTCTTTAAGGTCGGTTAATTAGCTATGACAAGATTATTCTAAGGAACTAACAAAGTAGAGAATATATGCTCCATAATTATATCCGGAGAAAGTGGTTCTGGGAAAACAGAATCAACGAAAAAAATATTAAAGTACTTAGCAACAGAGTCTAAAGGTGGATTATTTTAAACTACTAATCCTACAAATGTATTTGAATAGTAAGTCTTTGCATCAAACCCATTACTTGAGGCATTTGGAAATGCAAAAACCGCTAGAAATGATAACTCGTCTAGATTCGGTAAGTTTATTCACCTATATTACAACTTCAAACTCTAAAAGATTTGCAGTGCCAAAATTGATAACTACATACTAGAAAAAAGCAGAGTTGTTAAAATATCACAGGTTGAAAGAAATTATCATATATTCTATTAAATAATTGCAGCAAAAATTCCATAATTAAGTATTTTTTAGAATTATATCTATAGAACTAAATGAAATAAAATATTACAAATACTTACAAGGAGGAGATTTATCATACTAACCAGATGATATAGGGGATTTCAAAGAGACAGACTAATGTCTGACATAAATAAATATCAAACAAGATGAAAAAATGTGGATTTATAAGATTGTAGCTGGTGTTTTACATCTAGGAAACATTCAAATTATTGGAGATGCTAATAGTTCATCCTTTGTTGAAGAGATGGAGCTATCACTAGCATCCGAATTCTTCGGGATTGATTAAACATCATTAGATAAAGTCATTTGTCATAAATAAGCCATGTTTTAGAATAAGCCGATAGAAAAAGATAATGGACTTGTAGCTGCATTAAGTGCGAAGGATAGTCTCGCTAAGTACATTTACAATAAATTATTCGATTGGCTGATTTTTAAAGTTAATAATGCATTAACTCACATAGATCAAAAACAAGATAGTAAATATTGGATAGGAATTTTGGATATATTTGGTTTTGAAATATTTGAAGACTCTAAAAAGTTACACACTAATAGCTTTGAATAACTAAATATTAATTTTACTAATGAAAAGTTATAATAGTTATTTAATTAACATATGCTTGAGACAGAATAAGTAGAATATAATACTGAGAAAATCTAATGGGCTCACATTAAATTCCCTGATAATAAACTAATCATTGATTTAATAGAAAACCCCAAAGATGGAATATTTAGATCTTTAAATGATTAATGTTTTGCCCCTAATGGAAATGATATCGCATTTTTAGATAGCTTGAAGAAATTATAAACCAAAGAGCATATTATATTAAAGGATGGATTAGCAAACAGTAAAACAGATCCAAGATTGGATAAGAATGTTCATAGATTTGCTGAATTCGGATGTCTTTAAGTGAAACATTTTGCAGGAGATGTAGTTTACAATGTGAATGGATTTGTAGAGAAAAATAAAGATCCTATTGATCAAAAGGTACCTGTTATACTAGGTGAAAGTACTAATCCTATCATGAGGGAATTGATGCTAATAAATCAAGGCTAGGTAGAGTAAAAGCATGGAAAAAATAATGTGCTAACGTTCTTTTAGGGACAATTAAATAATCTCATGGATACTCTGAAAAAGAGTCATCCATACTTTATCAGATGTATAAAGCCAAACAATAATAAATTACCTTTTGATTTTGATTCAGGCGAAGTTAGAAGGTAAATAAGATAGGCAGGTTTACTTGAGGCCATATAAATAAGAAAAGCAGGATATGAGATAAGAATTTTTCATCATGAATTCATAAAAAAATACAGATTTTTGGTGAAAGGGAAAATATAAAATATTAATTAAATGATATAACTTTTGATTTAAAATAAATCTATAGGGCAAAGATTAAATTTTGAAATTGAGAAGAAAAACTTATAAATTGGTTAAAGTAAAGTATTTATGAAAGAATAAATAAGAGATTTTATGGATAATGTACTTAATGAGTACAGATTAAAATATATCATCATCATATAGAAGGCTGCTCGAAAATACATATTTAGGGTCACAATAAAAAGAAATTTGAAGAAACTCATTTAGAATTTAAGGAGAATAAGAAGATTAATCCAAACATACAAACTTAAAAAAAGGATTAAGTAGAATATCCTAAAAAGAAAAATCTTAAGTAAACTAGTTTAATTTACATCAAACTATCATCTTAAAGATAATTTTAATCATCTTAAATATAAAGTTAGAGAGAAATAATAAGAACTTATGAAATAAAAATTACTGAAAGAATAATAAGAGAGAGAAATACAGTTATAATAATAAGCATAACAACAATAATAATAGCAATAATAATAGTTATAATAATCTAGTTCATTATTAACCTCTACTAAATTAACTAGTTCTACTTATTTGTATCAAGATAGTCCATCAAATCAATAAGGTAATTTAGGTAAGATGATGGAAATGATAAATGATTATAAGGCAAAGCTAAAGGATGAAAGATAAAAAAGGATAGAGGCAGAAGAAAGAGTTTTGTATCTCGAGAAAACGAACTTAGTTAAATCCAAGAGCAATAAACCTAGTTTAGAGATACTCTAGGAAATCAGGCAGGTCTTGAAGACATGTTGGCATTTGTAAATATCGTCCATGAGAAAGAAGCTTTAAACTCAGAATTAGAGCAATTAAAAAATGAGAAAGCTCTTAGTGATAAAAAAGTATAATTATGCAATATTTTAGTTTAAAATGAAGATCGATGAACTCACAAAGTAGGTAGATTAGTCAAAGAACGTGGGAAAATAATAATATGAAGAAAGAATTGCATAATTAGAGCAGGATTATAATTTGATTTAAAATGAATACTTCAAATGTTAATAGGAAATAGAGTAGATAGAATAAGTGTGGGAAGATAAGATACGAAAAATAAAGTAGGATCATCAATAAGAGCTCAAAGTTTAAGAAAACAAATTTAAGTAGGACTCATTGAAATCCAATACGTTTGGTTTGAGATAGGAATTAGATTAAGAAAAGAAGAAAAGGATAGAACTAGAAGCAAGAGTTAAGTCATTGGATTAATCGTATTAAGATTTGAAAAGAAAAATGGAATTTGATCAATTTGAGATAATAGAGACTAAAGACACAGGTGAATTAGAGAACTTGAAAGAATAGCAAAGATTGAAAGAGATAGAGATATTGCAAAAGAACAAAATTATATAAGAACAATAGATAAGAATAAATGACTTAATCTTTAAAATTGAGGAGTTATAGAATAAACCCAAAGAGGTAAAGGAGCCTAATGATTTGAAAAAGTTGTAGGAAACATTAAAACTAAGAGAGGTCTAAGCATCAAATGAATAAAAGACTAGATCTTTATTAGTAAATCTCACTAAAATGAAAATAATACAAGTGTCCCATCTTCACAAATTATTTAATGTGAATGAGGAGAACAAATCTGTAAAACTATATTTAAACTATATAGGAAATATATAAGCCAATATAGCATATAATGACTAAGGAATAAGTATTAATGCAAAGATTTTAATAAATAACATCAAATTAAGGAGAATAAGAAGAAGTAGTATGATTTATTATATAAACATTCTCATTTTATTATTTTTAATTTTTATTACACCTCTTGAATAGATTTGTATTCTTGATGGACTCTTTTTTTCCATAAATCGTCGCTTGATAAAATACTTTAACCCAACTAATTACTCTCTGTCATCGATTGTTGTTCTAATGTATACTCTTTCATATTGAGTATTTTCTCCTTTTAAGTTAATTTCTGTTCGTAGTTTGTTAATTTTATTGTTTGATACTCACTATTTTCAGCCAATTTTTTTTCTTATATATCAAGTCTACTTCTGAGTGCAATTATCTGCTGAGTTTATTCTGATAATTGCTGTTCCACCTATTACAATTTCAGTTATTTGTCCTTTAAAATAACTTTATCTTTTTCTAACTTTTACCAATCTAATAAAAGCTTAGATTTAGATATTAATATACTTATTTCTCCTTCTATTTTATTTCTTATTCGTATTGCTTTATATTTTATACAGCGTCTCTAGCATCTTTAAGATCTATAACCATGGATTATTCAGATTTTTATAATCTTAATATTTCATCATTCAATAACTCGATCTTCTTTAATTTAAATTATAGCTCTTCTCTGTAATCATCTCTTTCTCTTGATACTTTTTTTAGGTCATATTTATAATCCTATAATTCCTCCTTCATATGATCATTGGCTTGTTATAACTTTTTATTTTCCTCCTGTAATCTTTACAGTTCTACAGATCTTTTATCCAATAATTATTTAGTGATGCGAAGTTCTTCCCTTAACATCCTTTTCCCCTATGTATCTGTACAGCTTTAATAATCACTTACAGTTGTTGAATCTCTCGTTTTTCTATTAAATTCTTAACTAGTTTCGAGATGAGAGGAACATCTTTTTGGCCTTTCACATTCCAGTGTAACAAGCTTCTTTTGATGTGTTGATATCATGCTTTTTATGAAACCAATACGATCCATAATTTGATAAGAAGACATTCTGTTAATATAATTAATACATGAAATATAATTGATTACATTCTTGCGTTAAAAAGTATCATAAATTAAATGTCTTAAGCCTCTCCTACAATAAAACATAATAATACATTTTTTGCGCTTAATGGAACTTATTCTGGTTCTAACACATTTTTTTCAGATTAGTCGTCAGGGAGATTCCCAATTGTAAAAATAGGTTTCTTATTTGACATTTCAGAGTTCAGCTATTGGTTACTTTGCAAATCAGGTGATTTCGGTTGTTCTTCAATTTTTCTGTCAAAATTGCAAAATAAAAATATCTCTAATATAACGCTTACTGTGCATATTGATAATGCAGCTATTTCAACATTTAGTAGATTCTATTTAACTTAATCAGTCAATTATTATAAATCTTCAAGTGATGACCTATCAGTACATTTCTTTTATATAAAATAATACTTAATTTATAAATTCTTCTATCAAACTACTCAAATTGTGGCAAAAATAAGTCAAAACAACAATGCAGGTTAAAGTAATTAGCTAGAATACAATGATAATCATTTATGGGATGTAGAACTAATATGAAACCTTATAAGATTTTGTTTTAAATATTCCCTTCTTAAATAATTTCTATATTATAGTGGCCATACTTATTGCTCCGATGCCTGGTAGACAACCTAACCTTAAATATTATGTGTACCTCCAATAATAATTGCAATCAGATTGGTATTTTAGATTTAGTTATCTCTATAAGATGGTACATCCAATCTTGGCAGACTGCAATTGTAAATAGAAAATTTCTTAGCGAATAGACTGAAATTTTAAAATCCTTTATGTTTAAAATATTTTACCTGCTTCATAGTAATCATATCCAACCAAAGTAGATAGATCGAATTCATTTAACTCAAATAACTAATTTTAAGTTACATTATCTATCTTCTCAAAATGCCAATCATACTCAGTGCACAAATAATTTGCAAATAACAAAGGATAATTTCCCATAATTTGATTTAAATTCTTATAACAAATTCCTTCCTAATAATCAATAACAAAATCAAATATTGGACTATCGTACTACGTGTATGGACATTATGAAGGGCATTATGTGGATCCATTTGTGCAATTCGAGCAAATATCAAATAATTCTGCATACGTTGAATTTGATAGTGTTCCACAGAAAGTTTTATTAGGCCATTTTTTCACAATCAAATTTGTGATTGGAATGATTTCCTGGCATCCATTCTTACTTTATGAGTCTATGCACTGCTTATCAAAGAATCTTCAAATAATTATATTGATGTACGTTGAATCGTCGAAATTCTCATCTCCGCAATAGCAACCTGGCAAGGTATCAGGCAACTAATAGCTCAACAACTGTTCAGTGTCATCTGGGCATTCTACTTCATCCGAGTCTAATATGGTAAATTTCATAATTGGATTTTGGTTCCAATCAGAATAAATGTCAATCTAAATCCCTTATTAATTGATATATGATATGAGAACAAGGGCAAAAACCAAACACTGTAAGGCGAATCCAAATATTTTTGCTCTCAAAGCAAATTATGTGCTCTTCCGATATTTCATCTCCATTTTAAAATTTTATATTTATTATACATTCTAAGATATGATAAAAAAACTAAGAATGAATTCATTTTTTTTCCTTTAACTTTTATATCCAATCAGCTGATATATTAGGTTCCTTTCTCTTATCCAGTGATGTAAATATTATCTTTAACTTATTTTCAAACTACATAACCTCATCCCCAGCCTATTTCTTTTTAGGTGTCTTCCTTAGCACACAGGGCTGCTCAGTTTTCTCGTCATAATTATCCACGAAATTTCTAAAAGTTATTAAGATGATCATTCTTTCAGGATCTAAATATTCTTTCGTTCGCACCATCTCCTAAATCATATAGTATAATAATTCTGAATTTTCCTTCCTTATAACATGCCTTAACCATAAAACCCTCAATAATTCTTCAGCCATGAAAACTTTCTCACCAAAGTAATCTAAAATTTTTTATACTTATAAAACTTTTTCATAAACAACCTCATGCTCCTTATCTAGTCTCAATGCAAAATCAACCATCCCCTAATCAGTCATTTGCAATTATAAATTTTCTAGATCCTGTTTTTAACTTTTTATTCTATAAGATACAAATACATATATTCATCTAATACGAGAAAGTAATCCTTTTTAAAACTCACAGGCCTATAAATCACAGAGTCCTTCTTTAAAATTCTAATAAAAGACTCAAATTTAACATCCTTGAAAAAGATTTTTCTAAATATTGAAGAAAAGGAAAATTCATTTTATTACAATGTTTCCCCCCTTTTTTAGTTTATCATTTATCTTTTTTTTTTTATTTTTTTATTTTTAATATAAAATTTTATCAAGTACTCATACTCACATTAACAAGCTTTTCCATAGCAAAAAGCACCTTCTTACTTGATTTATAATGCTTCAATGGATCCAATAGTAATTCGCATATTCTTTACAATGTGAATGGTGCTCTTTTGAATAAATTTATGTATTACTTTTCAAACCCTGCCAAAAACTGTAAGATAATATCCATCTCATCTTCAAATCCCTCTTTATTGTATGGATATGATGTTTATACTTTAATCAACATTTCTCTTGTTAAAATAACAATTAATGCTTGCAAATGTGTCCATTCATACCCTAATATTTGAAATGAATTACTTCGATACATCTCCATTAGATGCTATCTCCCCTATTAATAGTTTAAGTTGATCAGATAATTATTTTGCATTTTCTGAAATATCCTTATAATAGATTGCATTTTCTTACTTCTTTTATTTTCATCCCTGATTTCACTTACTAAATGGTCTTATTGGATAGTTCATAGAATTCCTTCAACTAATATGAGTAATCATTTTATGTGATAGTTCCTATGTCATTCATTTTATTTTTTAAATTTTTATAAATCATTCATGTATTATCTTTTTTTATACTCATCTTTGGAATCTTTCATCAACACTTTGAAATATTTTTCATAGTTGTGTTAATCACTTGTCTCTCTGCATACATAACATAACCGCAATAATGCCTTCTCATTCCACTCTTATTAACACAATAGGATGAAACATATTTTAGCAGATTCAAAATCATTCAATTTAATCAATGTGAAACCTGCGTTATTCAACAAACTAATTTAAGTTTCTGTAAACTTACAATTTGGAGGTAATCCATGTAATCCTATATATAAAACTTTCAAGCTCTCATAGTATTTTCCTTCCCTTATGAGTTATGCTGCTTTATTTTTCATATATTCAATGTATTCTATTTTATCATCTTCAGGTAATTCATTTAGCAATTTTATTATTTCTGATTAGTATTTCAACAATCTATTTCTAATATCATTACTATTATTTATTATAGAAAATACAGTTATTATTAAGAATTAGTAAATTCGTGCTATAAAATAAACTAATACACCTTGTCTCGAATTTCTAAAAGTAATCCTTCATTAATCATTCAATTAATTTCAATATAAATATTATAATTATATTTTTTATCTATTTGTTATCATTTTATAGAAATAATCAAAAATATTTATTTTTTACTACAGGAAAATTGTGGAATGAATATTAATCAAAAGCTATAAGCTACCAGAGTTTATATTCTTTTTCATTAATATAAGAAAATATTAGTTACTTTTTATTGCTAAGCAGATATAATCAAATAGATTTTCTAATGCTGTTCTTTTTATCTTTTTTATCATATAATGTAGTAAATATCCGTATTTTTGAAAGAAATCCGAATTATTCTGTGTAATTAAATATTTTTTATAAATTTTATGAACATTACTCCTTAAGTGATTATTTTAAGAAATCCTGACGGCTCCATTTAGATAGGAACTCAGCCTTAATTTAAGAACAAGAAACTATTGGTTTGCTTTCAATGCAAGTATATATATATTTATACATCATTATTTTCTAGAAGGGAGATGATATTTGATGCTTCTTTATAAACTGTTTAATGCAGCAATTGCAAGACTCCAAATCAGGTTCCAAACATATAAAGATGATTATTTTATTATGATTTTTTTATTATTACCTTTAGTTCAATCCACTTTTATCTATAGAGCCATAACGACTCAATAGGTATTATTTCAAGTTATCAAAAGAATGGTCCTTGTTCTGCTTCAACTGGAATATTGTCGATTCCAAAAAATTTACTTGGAGGATCTTTCACTTCATTTACAATTGATGGCTGGTTCAAAAGAAGCTCATCAACATCAACATCCAATAATTTGTTATGGCTAGTTGGACCAGATATCAATAACTATGTGTATTAATCAATATTTTTGTTAGATCATTTCATACAGCTGTGACCATTAATGCCAATTTACAGATTATATCTTGCAATGCTGTCAATGATTGTTTGAATTTCACTTCTACAAATTTATAGGGTACGCAAACAAGTGATCTCTGGGTTCATGTCACTGTGGGAATGGATTTCTTGAACAAACAATTGCATTATAATGTATAGATTCACACAGATGCTATGCCTTATCCAGGAGCCTATTCAGAAACTTACTAGTTTTCGAAGACCTTAACCTACACTAATACATAGAATATTGTAATTAAAAATTAAGCCTCGAATCTTTTTGGACTGAACGGGTACAACATTATAATATTTAAAGATACTGTGGCTAATTCAATTATTTAACATATTATGGAGGATACTATTCAAATTAAACAAGAGCAAGTCAAGACGTATTCGCCTAGATGTTGATATACATTCCATTTACAGAAACATCTGGAACTTCAATCTCAAATTTACTATCTACAACTCAAGATACAGGCTCATTAGTGAATGGTGTCACATATTCATCAGGAGGAACCAATTATGGGTTTTCCTTTAGTAAAACTCAATATGTTATTTTCAACAATCAAAGATCATAATTTGGACCAAGATTCACAATATCAGTGTGGGCATAAGTAACAGCATTAAACAACTTCATGAATTTCTTTTACAGAGAGACTGCAACCAAATCCCCATTGCTTCAAATTTAATTGACTTCAGATTCATCAAAATTTGATGTAACCGTAAGCGCATTAGGAATTGTTGCTGATTCTCATGGATTGGTTCGTTAAAATCTTAACACATGGGTCCCTTTAATTTTTTCGTTTTACAATAATCTTAACTTTTTCACTAATAATAACCCACCAGGTATGATGCTATTTGATATATTAACAAATGGGTTCTAAAATGTAGGAGTAAGATCCTATGGACTTTACTAAGATTCACCATCAGATGTCTACTATATTGGAGATTACCCTGCTAAATCAACATTCACATCTGGATATTTTAAATATGCTTCAGTTAAAATATTTACAGGAGCTAATTATGGTATCATTTCAAGCACTGATCCATCTGGCTGCTTGTATTCGATATCAGATTTGTTTCCTGCTTGTGTTGCATGTTAGAAGTATTTGAATGCAGGAGCAGCAAACAACTAATAAATGTGTGAAGAATCAGCATAGCCAGGATTAATAACATAAGCTAATATAGTGAAATGCCCCAGTTAATAATATTATAATTCAAATTTATGCTCTGAGCTATCTGATGGCTGCTTGAGAGGAACAAGTGGTACTTGTTCAATTTGCTAAAATTTCTATACTCTTGGTTCTGGAACATGCACATAAGGATCAACCAATATTTGTGAACCTGGAGCCACAGAATGCAAATCAAACATATTTGTCTAATACTCATAAATAGACTAAGTCTAAACTGCTTCATTAGCATGCTAAACAGGTTACTATCTTAGTGCTTCTTTATGCTATTAATGTGAAGCGGTAAAAAATATTATTATTTTAGACATGCCTTACATGCATAAGTGGAACCTCATGCACTACATGTCCAGTTAATAAGTATCTAAATACCTTTTGTGTATCTTCTTGTCCTTTGTGGACAGATATGGATAACCTTAAATGTGTAATAAGCTGTGCTGCTAATTAATATTAAATAGCAACTCCTAAATAATGTGTCAAATAATGCACTGGTGGACTCTTTGCTTATGGTTCCTAATGTTTGGATACTTGTCCTAATTAAACCTTTACTTCAGGCTAGACATGCGTTAATTGCTAGAACAAGTGCTATAAATGTAGTGGAGCTACAAATTTAGAATGCTAAGTTTGCTAATATGGATATTATTTAGCTGGAAATGTTTGTGAAAATTTTTGTGCTAACTCAGCCTTATATGCTAATTAGTTGAATAATCAATGCACATCAACTTGTAGTGATGGAACAAACAGTGGTGTCATCTATCAGAAATAATGTCTATTCGTTTGCCCAACTAATTTCTATGCAGATACAAATAATAACTGTGTAAGTGTGTGTCCCATAGGTTACTATCCGAATTCAAAATAAACTGGTTTCACTTAATTACCTTTAAACACTGCGGTGACATTAACTTAGAGGTTATGCACTATCTGCCCCGTAGGATGCACCGCATGCTATATGGATACTGCTAGTAATATTTTATGCACTGGCTGTGATGCTGCATTATTTTTAGTAGGAACACAATGTTTGTCTGATTGTTCAGCCCCATTTACATTTAAAGATAGTATCAATCAAAAATGCTTGAGTTCATGTCCTGCCCCCTATTATACCAGTGATAAGGATTGTGTTTACAAATGCCCTAGTGGCTTTTATAACTAAAATGGTTTATGTGTAGATACATGCAATTAAGGATTTTATGCCGAAACATCAAATAATGAATGTGAAGCTTGTGATAGTAGATGCACTCAATGTTTTGGAGGTGGAGAAAACTTTTGTGACAAATGTTAAATCGGATACTATTTATATAATACTATATGTTTAGAAGTTTGTCCTTCAGATAAATAAATGAAAAACACTAACGATTATACTTGTTATACTACTTGTCCAGTTGGTACTCTCACATTAGCTGATTTAAAGGAATGCTATGTTACATGTCCGTCCTAATACATAACTGATGGAACAAATTGTACTTCATAATGTTCGGCAGGAACCTTTTCAGTAGGAGCTACATGTTAAACATGCGACAATAGATGTGCTTTATGCACGGATGCTACAAACACAAAATGCTAAAAATGTGCTCCAGGAATTTACTTAGATGGCACAACATGCTCCAACTCGTGTGTAGTTAATCCTACCTACTATAAAAGTATTTATGGTTATTTGTGTGTTAAAACATGTCCATCAACTATGTATATAGTTGAGGATTTACTCGAATGTGTCATTAGTTGTCCTGCCACTTACAGCAGATTAAATTAGAACTGTCTATAAAGTTGTCCTCTAGGTATGTTTTCAAATAACTTCCTTTGTAATAAATGTCCTCCTGAGTGTATATCTTGCACCTCCTACACAGTGTGCACAAAATGTTAGACTGCATTTTATTAGTAAGGAAATCAATGTTTGCATTACTGTTAGAATAATTATTTCTAGGATCCAACAACATTCCAATGTATAGCTACATGCACTTTATTGGTTGACAGCGATGGGCTTGGTAACAAATCTTGCGTTAAATCATGCCCAGTTGTAAAATATTTGTATTAAAATACATGTCTATACTAATGCCCAGATGGATATTACTAATAAACAAGTTTAAAGACGTGTAATAAATGTGCCCTCGAATGTGAAACATGTACAGGAAACACCAACCAAGACTGCATAATATGTAGTTCAGGCTATTAATTGATTGATGGATATTGTACTGGTAAATGTCCTTTGGGAAGTTTCTTGAATGTTGTTTCATGCGATACCTGCGCTTTTAGATGTTTGACATGCGAAAATACTCAATATGGCTGTTTAACCTGTAGAGGTGATAGATAATACTTGCCTGATTAAAATATAGTATGTCTATGTAAGGATGGGTATTTTGATGATAGACTAAATGATTATTGCCAACCTTGTAATGCCCCTTGTGTTAATTGTTCAGCTAGTAAGACTTGTACTTCATGCTTATATAATTTATCTCCACCTGATTGCATCTGCAAAAGGACCCCACCGATTACCTCTGATTACTGCATAACATGTCAACTATCATTCGCTAGTAATATCAATTTCAACTACGACTTTTCATAAATCATAGTAGTGTTTACATATGATATAATGACTTCAAGTGATGAGGCTTACTTTTTCTCAACTAATAATTGTGCTTCATGGTTTTCCAATGATAATTTTGGAGATAATGCTGTTTGCATGCAGAGTAGCAGGAATTTCTTAATTTAACTTGGAACTAATCCAACAATTTAGCCAAATGATAAAATTAATATGAAACCTAATGTATTCACTGATAAGAGTTCCTAATTATGTTAAAATACATTTATAACATAATTTGAGAATATGGCCTTAACTGCTCCAGGAATGGTTCAGCCCTCAGTGGTACTTAAATACCCACAAGTGGCGATCTCTACTTGCATGGATTTAAATATTGAGATTATTCAAGAAATTGGTAATGCTGGTAGGTCATTAGAATATACTTCATGGACAGTCAGTCCATCTACCTCAGATATCGATAAAATTCTAAAGAAGGCAACAAAATTTTTCACTATACCTGGTATGACATTGCAAGCCAATACATAATATACGTTCACTGTAGCATATAAGAATTTCTTAGGTAATTCCGCTTCTTAATCATTCTAAATACAAACTAAGGATGCTAGTTCTACTACTTTGACTTTGGATGTCTTATCAACAGATAACTTCTATGCAAACATCGATAACAAGGTGCCATTTTCAATTCATGATTATACATGTGACACAACCATTTAAGAAACTAACTCAATATTTGAGGTTACATTCAAAGTAGTATCATTATCATCAGGAACCTAAATTAAGAATTACACTCTAAGTGTTCAACCTACAAATAGATTAACTAGCTATTTCACAATAGATAAAGGAACATTATTGCCTAGCACCTCATATACTTTCAACATTTCAATAGGAGGATCAATATATGATGCAAAAACTATAAATGTTGGCAGTAATTAACTAGTAGCTGCTTTTCTCACATCTGATAGAATTGTTTTCAATTCTAATTTTACAATTAATGTAACAGCTCAAGACACTGATGTAGCTGAAAACATAAGCACAATTGGTATTTAATATATATGGTCATGTAAAAACTTGCATTTAAATATATAATGCTAAACTACTAATAAAAATTTACTTACTTTGCCATAAACCCAGAATATAACTGTTGGTAACCTAAGTAGTGGGTATGTTTATGAATTCACATGCCAAGTAAGTAAAGGATCTAGAGTTTCTAATATAGTATAGCAAATAATAATAACAGATTTGAATATTACTGATTAAATATACAATACAGATGTAACAGGAAAAATTTAAATAATTTTACACGATAACATAGTATATTCATTAGCAGTATAGTAATACTACTTAGTGATATTGTAATAATATCAAATTTTGCACATTGAGTTCATTTAAAGACCAATATTAAGATTAAACTTGTACACATATATGAGTGGCTTACAAAATGCGACTGATGTTAATGTTATAATTGGAGGTTCTATGGTGAGATACAATTTTTATGTAACACCTGCATTATCTATTTCAAAAATAAGCATATTACCAACAGTTGGGTTTTCTCTAGAAACTTCATTCAACATATCTGTTACCTATAACGTTACTAATACAACTTAGTTCTAATATTATGTCTATGCAGACAATTAATCATTACACTATGACTTGTCAAATTTCTCAAATAAAAATGGATTCCTGATTCAAGATTGGACAAATGAAACAAATTTAACCACTAAATTACCTTCAAGTAAATTTATCTTAGTTCGAGTAAATGATGGCTCTTTATATGGAATGTCTTACATCTAAACAAGTGTCACACCTAGCAGTCAATAGGTAAGTGTTAAAAATAGTGTATCATATATAAGTAATCATAATATCACTACAGTTTATGATGCCTATCTATCATTACTAGAATTACATTTTGTCAATAGATAGATTTGCATTTATAATTGTTGGAACAGAGGTGATTGCATCAATAGTGTATGTGTTTGTGATGCCTCATATTACTTTTTCAGTGATTGTTCAGGCGTTTAAGGTGACTATAATTTATGGTCATAAACAGGTTCGAAAATATTTTCACTATTATAAAATTCAACAACTACCGAAATCACTAAAAATGCATTTACAATTTTATTCTAGTAATCATAATTTTAAGGAATTGCAGATTTAGCATCCAGTAATATCTAATCCATTGTTGACTAATTGTCATCATCCTTATAGGTTAGTCAATAAAGGACTGGAATCGTGTCTTAGGGATCATAAACAATTAACTACTAGACACCATTCAGAATGATAAGTTTTTTAGCATCCTTGAATACGTTGGCATACACGAATTCGTCAACTGTGGATCAAATAAAGTCCATAAATTCCCAAATAGTACCACATCTTAATACATTATTGGATTTAACTTAGAATTCCCTGCTAATATCTGAGTCTGTAAATTATACTACTAGTTTTATGAACATATCCGTATCAAAAAAACTAAAAACTACTAAGTCAAGATTATTATAAGAGAACACGACAACCTAAATCAATATTTATATGGGCAGTAACATATTCAGATTATCCAATAATTTCCCATATCCTAATCACACATAGCCTTTAATATTTTCAAGTTCAGACTAAAATAATTCATTCAGTAGAATAGTTAATGTTTTACCTGAAAAAAGGGTAACCAACACAGATACAAAAAAACATAATTTCCTATGTATACTTTCTAAGGATAATGGAACTACATTTGGTTACAAAGATTGTACCTAAACAACTACAGTGGAGCCTATACTCTGCTAATGCTCAGCCGGATATGCCACTGTTGTTGATGATGTTTAATATTAATACAAACCATTTTATTTTACTACTGATTACGTTTTAGATTGGTATTTTGTTGCATGTTTTACACTAGGTTATGGAATATTATTACTTATTTTTGGAATAATAGGATGGAGAAAGGATTCATCTGATTGGGAACTCGTTAGACCAGTCTCAGAAGGTTTTGCGATTAAGAAAGAAAAAATGAAAGTCGTTAGTCAGTTAAGAAAGGCACCCAAATAAAGTTAGGTTGCTCCATCTTAAATTTCATCAGACACTCCTAAAATATCATCATTATCTGAAGATAAATTGCAAGATATTGAGGAACTAGAAGGTTCTATGAAAGATGTATTTACTTCATCCTCCGATATCCGAAAATGCCATGTATTTTTTTATATTTATAAAAGCATGAAAATTGTATTTTAGGTATCATTTTCAAATTTAGAAAATCTTTGAGTAGAGGACAAAGATTATTTATCATATTTGGAAGATCATACATATTATTAGGAGCCATAGGATTTGTTGTCAACATGTAAGTGATTTAAATACCAGAAATGATTATATATTTATCCTCGATAGGTTTTGTTCTAAGAGTCATTAATCCTATTTGCAGGCAATTAAATAAGAAGGCAAAAACATCGAAATAATGCCAATATAAATGTTTATCGATAGGAACGGTGTTTATATAAATTGCAGTTGGTGGCATCTTATCTGGAATTGCATATCTAACTGTCTATTCAAGACTCATTGTTTATTGGATGGTTGCTGCAGCTGGGTTGTTAGTTGTTGATTTGTTTGTAGTGGACTTAATATTACAAGTATCATTTTATTATATCTAGTTATTTAAATTATTGTTTGATTATATGGTGTTTAGAAATAGAACAGCTAAAAAGGAGGAGTAGTAGAGAATGATATAAGAAAAGACTTAGATTGAAAAATTGTATGGGCAAAAGGGATATAATTCAATATAAGAAATCATATTATGAAAATATAATAAAATTATCATTTCTCTTATCTAAATAAATGCTCTAGTCTACCTATCTTTTCGTTATCTTATTTTATAAACTAAAATATAATTGTAAAATACTTTTTATTATAATTGCAATATTTGTACATTACCCACTGAATCACCAATAGCTAATTTGGATCCATCATTATTCCAAGATTATTTGTTGATTGAGTTTTATCCAGATTTATACCTAGTGATTGGTGCCTCTATATCTTAACTAATATCCCATAAATCAACATAACCTTCTCCATCCACCGATGTAAACATTGTAGAATGTTAACCATTCCATGCAACATCATATACATAATCCTCTGAACATTCGAATGTCATCAATTCCTAATTTGATATTCTAGGATTCCATAACTTCACTGTCCAATCATAAGAACTTGTTAAAACTAAATTCTATAAGAATGGTGGACCAGTGGGATTTATAGACACACTAGTTATGGGGCCATTGTGTTCTAAATATGATGAAAGAGGATCTTCATTTTAACTATTGTATAATTATAAATATACTTGGGATGCAATTTTGTTTTATATAAAGCACCATCTTCAGATCCTATGTAAAAATTATTAGCATCTCCCTATGGGAATCCTAAACAAGTCACATTAACCTCTTAAGGGCCTGGTGGTTATAAACTTGGATGTCTTGCCTTTACCTTCAAATCAATAACCTTTTATGGTTGATTTAACATTCCCATATTCCACATACACACCTTACCGTCATTAGAGACAGATATGAGATTATGAGCATTTTGAGATCCTACAACACTTAGACCATAGATGGGAAAACTATGACCCCCACTGTTGAGGGTGGTTCTCTTTTCTGGAGTTTGTTTAGATCTGATATCCCAAATCACCACTTGGCCATTATATAATCCTCCTATAATCAGTGATGGACTAAAGGGATGAAAAACAGCTTATGTTATTGGACTGCTTGAAAAGCAATAGAACTCTGGCCTACTTTTCAATTATAAAGACCACACTAATGCTACTCCTACCTAATCTGAAATTGATCCCTCCTCATTTTGACTGTAAGCGGCCAATACTGTTCCAGGAAGGTTTGGAGACCATGATAAGGACGTCACAACTCTATTCTATGTGTATTATGGATATGATAGTGTGATTTAGTGAGTAATCAAATCTTTTGCCTATTCTTAAACTACATTTGCCGATTAAATTATATCCTCTAAAATGTCAACATCAGGCTTTATTATGGCCTTCTCAACTATTTTTGTTGCTCTTGTGAAAAATGAGTGAAAGGCCTATGATTATATCATAGAATTGATTTCTTCTTGCGATATTTTCTTTTCAACTTAAACTGGCGCTGCAGCTGCGGCCTTTTCAGCACTTTATGGGACTTGCTCTTTTATTCTTGATTATCGTCTTTATTATTCATACTAAGGAATTGGATCCTCTTTTATTTATTATTCTGGCTCAAATGATTCGCATTGAATTCCAAATTCGACTGTAAACACTTCTTCCTTCCTTTTAGGAATATATGAATATATTTCAACAGGGCAAGTTGTTAATTTTCTCATCTTCTATTGAAAATATAAGTCAAGCATATTAGGTTATTGCACTTATGATTCACTTTATTTTTATGGAGAGATATTTGCAGAATCTGGATTCGAAACCGGTGCTTATTGTAATTACTAAGTTTATTGCAATGTCTCCATTTGCTTCTATTTAAGGAGCTCTATTTATCGTTTTCTCTCAAGTATTTATGCTTGTCGATCTGACATAAATTATTTTGAAATAAATATATACACTTACAGGAGAAATATTTATGAAATATATAAAATTTATGAAATATGTAAATATACATCACCATCAAGAATCAAATGAGATTTGCTAACAATTTAATATTCATTTATTCACAATATGAACTCTTTTACCAATAAATGCTTAATTTTTAAACTCCTTTAGAATGAAATTTGCCAATTATCCTGTTCCAACCTTCATTTCTGCTGTTTAGACATAGCCATCTGTGCTTGTAAGATATTCATCAGAGTATGGTTACTTTATTATCCAAGGAGGACACAGAACCGTCAAATTAATTCCTGTTTACTTAATATTATAAGATTATATACCTCATATATTTGTATTGCTCCAAGATGATCTGCTGCAGCATCTTTGAATTGAGGAAAATAATCAGGAGCCTCAAATCCGTGCTTATCTCCAAATTTCATCAAGCCCATACCTGCAACATAGATTATTTAATTAATTCCTAATTTATCAAGAATTTAAGAAATAATCTTAGCATATTATGTAAATAGATGAACATTTAAGGCAGGATCTCGATTTACCGTTATTAAAACCTTCTAAACTCCCTGCAAACCTGTTTCGATCTCCTCTGCATTTAGGGCATCAGCTTTGAACTTGGTCAAATTTTGATGCTCTATTGTCAAGGAATCTGGGTTTCTCTGCAATGCATTAACTTTGATGCCTTGATTAAGAAGAGCCTCAGTAACAGCAGCTCCTACCAACCCGCTTGCTCCAATTATACCTATTCTTTCTTCGATTTACATTTTAATTAAAAATATTATTATGTAAACTGTTATAATTATAAATATTCTCACACTGTGATGTAACTCTTGTCTAATTTAAAAAATCAGTTTTAGAATAATGAGAAAATTTAATATTTAGAAAATGAGATCAAATTTTTATTCAGAATAAATATGTAACACCACCCATCATAATATTAATTTAATATTAATGATTATAATTTTAATAATCATCATTTATTTCCTATATTTATTCTATGGCCTGCATGATTTTATTCTTGGATCTCTTTGAGAATATAGTGGGCAATTTAACCATTTCCTGTTTTCCAATTTGCTGGTTCAATAAGAGTGTCTATCGCGATATCGTATTAATCAGAAAAGGGAGTCTCTTCAATAACTGGGGGACAAAGAACAGTCAAGGGTATTCCAGTTTACTATTGGATAAAGAGATATAATACCTCATAAACTTTGATTGCTGCAGCAGCATCTTTAGCTATGCTTTGATATATAGGAGGAAATTATGGAGTCTCATATACATGAATGTCACCTATTTTAATTGATCCTAAACCAGCCACGAGAACTATTTATTTGATCCCCTTAGTGACAAGAACTTTAGAAATAACTTCAGCATATTAAGTTAACAGATTTTCCTAAAGATTAATATCTCTTCCCACTGTTACGACAACTTTACTCACTCCTTCAAGAGCTTTCTCAACTTCAGCAGCATTTAGAGCGTCCACTTTGAATAAATGAAGATTGGCATGATTAATAGCCAGTTTTTCAGGGTTTCTTTGAATGGCATGAACTATATAGTGTCCCTTAGTTAATAGAGCGTCTGTCACAGCTCTTCCTACTAGGCCGCTAGCACCAAATACAGCAACTCTTGTTTAATTTTACATTTATTATTATTAAATTTCGATATTCCTAATTCCTTAAGAATGCCAAATAAGATATTTGAAATTGATCCAGAAAATCTGATTTTCTGAAAGTATAAATTAGAATTTCTGAATTCCAGATGTAAAATTTTATTTTCTATTACATAAAAAATGATTCCAAAATATATTATATTAAGTCTTAGAATATAGGTTGCTTTATTAGGCTCATGGACTTTAATTAAATGCTTCAAATATTTCAAAAACCTTAGAAGAAGGAAAACAGATCTATCTATTAAGACTTTGAGATGTGAATTATAAAAATAGTGTGAGAGATAAAATACTAATTTATCGATCCAAAAAAACTATACTATCTAGGGGAAAGTTAAAAAATATCCAAATGAAAGTTGGCTTAATAGTTTTCTATCTAATCAATATTTCTATTTTAATGAGAAGACATTCGGAGTTGACTTTTTGAGACAAAATCTAACTCTGATAGATGAAAAGGTTTATTTAGAGCAATAATTTTAAATATAGAACGGAGATCAAGAAAAAGTAATAGCCACTATTAATAATGGATTTCCTGATATTTATAGTTCAAACAAATAAACCAATTTGGAGAAGAATACAAAAGTGGAAAACACTAATATATTTTATAAATTGCTTTTTAATCCTTATATAGAATTTTATAAGACATAAAATACAATAAGAGTACATATAATAATAAACTAGTTTAACTCAAATATATTTCTCTGTGGAAACTTCATTTACAATCATAAAACAGGTCAAATTAGATGTTTTCGTGTAAAAAAAATATCTAATGTGAATAATTTTTATACTATATTTTAAACTATGTAAGTATAATTTTAATTAATAGTGCCTACTTTGCTATTAGTATTGCATTTATCTACAATATATATTAATAGTTAAAACATATCTATACGATGAGCCGCTAAAGAATAATTTTTAGAAATCAGATAATATCAAAATGCGGATATTTTTGTTTATAATGCAATAATAATCGATCAAATATCATAATATATCCTTGTGGTCATATTTCTCTTTGTTAACTATGTTAAGGACAAACAAGAAAATGTCCAAAATGTCAACGAGTAATACGGGATTATCAACTTATATACCAAGTTTGACAATTTACCAGAATGAATTCTATAATGTAAAATTATTAATATATAAAAAAATTATGTATAAATTTGCAAAGGAATCAAAATTTTATAGAAGTTAAGAATGGAGTGTACAATAATGTGTAAATAAATACAAATTATGTATAAGCAGGTATCATCGGTTCAAGGGTGATATTTTTTGAAATGATTCCCTTCCGAATTAACCCATTTCTATTACGGTTATTTCAGTTTTGATTGCCTTTCTTTCTTCTAAGTTAATGGAGATTTTGAAAGATTTTTTTATAATTGTGTATAATATTCAATCTAAGGGAACTCATTAAAGCTTACTCTCTTTTAGAAGATAAGAGAGATCGACTTTTTGAATTGAGTTTCCTTTTATGATGACTAAATATTGAACTTGGTCTAACTTAAGTTACTTTGCAGAAGCTTGAACAGTGAAAGAATGTTCAAGATCTTCAAAGTCATTTGCCTTAGGAGCTTGACCGACTATTGATTCTAATTCATCAATTTTTTGGAGTATCTGATTGGCTTACTTCTAAGTCCAATCATTTGATACTTAGAGTTTAGGCTTGGCAATTCTTTTTGAGGTAACTAAATAATAGAATAAGATTGGTACCTGGTGAGTTATTTACGAGCTTCTTGTATCTGTGTTTCAAGGCGAATTCTGTTCTCTTTTTGTTTTCTGTAAGAGCAGATAGTCTAACAGATAGCTCAGCCCATTTTCTTCCGTATTGGAGTAACAACTGAAGGAAAAGAAGATCTTCGTTGTCATTCCATTCGGATCTACATATATATTGTATAATACCTGTTAATGGTTGGGTCTAATTTGTTTCCCCATCTTTCTCGGCACTATTTGGGAAGTCTGGAATATTTGGCTTGACTTATGTCATTAAACTCCTTTGCTATTCGACTCCACTTGTTTCCTTTCTTGATCTTCTTGAACTTTCTAAAAAAAAAATTTAAAAAGATATTTTACAGTACGATATCCTAGAGAATGTTGTCTTCTCTCTCGGTCCATGGGTAGCTATAAGCAGACTAATTGACCCATTGGGAGCAGATTTCTTCAAGTTCTGATGGACTTCTCGATGTTGGCATTTATTGGGACAAGAATTGCCATTAATGGTAATCCTAATGGAGATAAATTAAATATTATTACAAGGTTGAGGTCAGCAGGTGGGTTTAAGCAAAGAACATAGCATTAGAGTAGTAACTGTTCCTTGGCTGACATCTCCTCGGTTTGTTTAGAATGGATAAGTTCCTCGTGAAGTTCTGCTATCTCTTTGCTTGAAGGAAGAGTAGCAAAGAGAAGTCGCAGCTTCTTCTTGTATGACTTAAGATCAATAGACTAGAGGTTCTCTAAACAGATTTGTTGTTTGTGATGTTTAGATAAACTCTAGCTATCATCTGTTGTCGTCATAAATATAGGTTGTCCCTCAACTAACATATCTTTTTTTTAAGTTATTATAATATTAATTAAATAAATGAGATGAAAGGAAAGCGATATAAATTACAGAAAATCAAATCTTCATAATGACGCACTGGCTAGTATTTTTATTTTCTTTTTGCATATTATTGCTATGCCTTCAAAATTTATGTGTTCTATATTCCTATTTATTATATAGGAACTTATGGTTATTTTATTTAATTAAGATTATAACTATTTAAGTTTTGCTACTAGTCCGCGACTCTATTTCTGAGTCCAATCAGCAGAACATTCCTCATGAAATTCAGAATTATCATCATTAAAAGAATTCATCTGTCTCGATAAACACTTATATCTGTGCTTCAAACTGAATTCTGTTCTTCGTTTAAAATTGGTCTGAGTGGATAACTTCAATGAGATGTCTGCCCATTTTTTCCCGAATTAAAGGAGCAGTTAAATAAAATATATCTCCTCCTGTACACTCCATTGATCGCTACTTAATTTTAATTAAAATTACCGATTTATTTATGGATCTAATTTATTACTCCATCGTTCTCTGCACTATTTGGGTGATCTAGAATCTCCATTAACGTTAAGAATATTGAACTAATTAGCTATTAATCTCCATTTTTTCTTCATTCGGAAATCCGTCTCACTTAAAATGTTAAATATGATTATACATAATAATCTTGTAGAGCATCTAATCTTCCTTTTAGGTCCATGTTTGTCTTTGGGGAGTAATTTTTAAGAATTCTTTGTATTTAAATCGCATGGCTTTGTTACTTTTTTTTATTGGCATTAATGCCTGGACTTGTTACCAAAGTTGGAAACCCTAAAGCTATCAATGGTTGTATACCTTAAGCCCTGTTTCCTTGAGGGAGATGATCACATACTGAAGCAAAAGTTCCTCGTCTGTCGTCCACGTATCTTAATTCGCATTTTAGCTAACAGTCCTATAAAGTTACGTGAAACTTTCATAAGAAGGAATTTTATTGAAGAAAAGCGTCATCCTCTACGTCAATCTTTGAAGGCTGACTGAACATAGGTTTTTGTATATTTGATACAAGAATTGATCTTCGGTTTCCGATATGGAGGAGTGCATTTTTCTCTTAAAAAAGATATTTAATCATTTTTAGGCAATTTCTATATAATTATTCAGTTTATATTTATCTTCTTGTTTCGTTTAGATATTATTTTTTTCTATAGTACATCAATATACTTCAATTCTGGACGTTCCTTACAATTTAATTCCATGATTTTTAACTAAAATTTTATAAAATATTATTTCATACATCCAATGAGGGTATTTTATTAAAATCGAATCTGCTTAAATGCAATATTTGGCAATCATCAGAACTCACTCTTATTCTTCCATAATTATTAAATCCAGAACAACTAAACATCAAAGATTCTCCAAAATAACATCCTGAATCAAGGAAATAATTATTAAGCCCTAATGGGTTCTCTATTTCACATTAGCCTTACAATATCAGGAAAAATCCATTAATAAACTATCTATTATATTTTAATCTATCGATCTCTATCTTGTGTTTTTACAATAAACTCTTTAAATTAGATCTGGTCAATAAGCAAGTCAAGAAATTAATCTTGAATTTATAACTATTGCTAAATTTTTAAGGTTTTCTTAAATGGATATAATCGAATTTCTCAATATAGGAAGAATCATTAAATAAAACAGTATTTCTTTTAGGTTTTTATAATTATAACAACTCATAAACTAATTTGTATTAGGTTAATATAGAGATTCCTTGAAATATTTTTAACTTTTTAAATATAGTGTGGATAGCTAATCCATCTACCCTAATTTGAGCTTCCCACAAATCATTAAAATAGTTTCTTTAGATTGATATATATTCAATTTAAGTCTAAGCAAGGAACCATATATCTGAAATCTCACATAATTAGTTATCTTTTTCAGGACACCCTATTATGTCTCCTTACTTATAAAATGCTATTATATCAGGTCTATCGAAATTATCACGATGATCTAATACTAATACATTACCAGCAGCAATTATTTATACTTCGTTGGATTTAGGGAAAATGATATTCCCTTGAGAAATAGTTTTGAATTTCATTACAGGAATAAATTTTCTCTATTTAATTTTTAATATAATACCAAAACACTCATGGCAAACCTTTTGAAGAAAGGTGCGTTCTTTAATTTTATGACTAGTTCTTCCTCTTTCATCCAAGTATTTTGTTACTTACTCCAAAATTATGTTAATTATTCGACATATATCTCTTAGTCAATCACCTCAGTAACTAATGAGTGGAATTAACAATAGATGAAAGGATCAAACTTGATTTCTAACTATCTCTTCTAACTGAATAGAACAGCCATCATAAAATGGACAAATAACTCATAATTTGTTGCAACAGTCTTCTCCTAAAAAATCTTATAATTCTATGCTGCCTTATCTAACTCATACATTCGCTTTGCACATAATCCTTTCAAATAGATATATTGTGTTTGATTATCGTTCTTTTTCTTCTACTATTCCCTTGAGCCTTTGGAGGATGGGACAATATCATCCATAAAATCTTTGATTTAATTATTCTTCTTATTGCTTTCTTTTGCAGAGGGTAGATTCATCTGATCTAATATATAATAAGATTGACTAAATAATCCCATTTTGTAGAGACAAAGCGCATATCCAAATTTCAAATCATCAATATCACAATCAGCCTGCTTGTTAAACATTTATGTTTTAAACTCTAATCCTAATTAAAACCAATTCTTAGAAGTTTTATATTTGCCTAACTGTTCATACAATACTGCAACATTCTAAATGGCCTTCAAATTTGATGGTTCATGGAATAAGCATTATTTAAAACAGTGTAAAGCTGTCTCTTTATCCTCATGCAATTGCAAAACAGCTTTATTAAACCAAAATTCTCCATCTGTTAAATCTTATTTGTTATATAATTCAGTTCTTCTTCTCAAATTAGCGTTAAAACATGACAACTCCCATTAATATTTTATTCTCTCTTCAGAATTATGATTTAATAATTGTTAGGTCTTTTGAGACAGTACATTAGTTATTTTTTGAGTTTCTAAACCATATTTATTATAACTTCTTGATAGTCTTGAATCCATCGAAGTTTCACATTTAATTTCCTTTTATTTGACAACCAATTAGAGATTAACATTTTTTGCTTCCTCTTATAGATCTAATGGTTGATTTCTGTCCTAATTAATAATTTATTTGTATGTTGTTTTATCAACTTATCTATCTACTTTTACTGATCTATCTCTTTTCTCTCTCCAATTCTTATGCTCATTAAACTTCTATTCAATCTCATTTTTGAATTCTCTAAATTCATCCTTCTCCTTAATACTGTTTCTAAATTTAGAATCTGTAAATCCACTTTTTTTTAATCTTTCCTCTTTAGATCTATTTCTACTAGGTGTCTATCTACTATCTATAGTGTTCCTTTTTTGTTCTTGCTGATCTTCAAATATTGACTATTTCCTAAAATCAATCTCAATCAATTCTCTACTTATTATTTGCTTATTAGATTTTTATGATAATTATTGTTTTGAACCATCATCAATTTCCGTATCATACAGATAATTAACTTATTCAGATATCTTCATGTGTCTCTACATGGGTTACCTCAATTAAGTGCTTTTTCTACTTTGTGCCTATGATCTGGCTCGATTTTCATCCTTTTCAGATTCATACAATTAGGTTGTGTCACCGTATTTTGTACTTTTCTATTAATTTTTTGACCAATTACTCTTTCTACTGAAAGACATAGATGTATTCACATTCTTTTAAACAAATTAAGTTTATACAGATCTTGAGGGAGGCCTTATTGAAGTTTAAGGTCTTTCTTATTTTTATTTTATTGAGGTTTTAAAATCCGTTACAATTTATTAAATTTACTTCTAAAACCCTATTCTTTAATTAGATAAATAATATTTGATGTCTTAATTGTTTTTATTAGATGGAGGCCAAACTTCCTGCTGATTGACTTTCATTTATGCTAACTTAGATTTAACTTCATCCATTTCATGTTATGCATGAGATGTTAGAACTTCCTCCCTGTTATCTATATATCTAGTAATATTATCAGCATTCTATATAAAAAAGTGCTCCTCCTCATTATCGTCAATCTAAACCTTCTTTTCAGCAATTTTTATTTAAGTTGATTATCTCTCTCTCTATCTTTATTATTGCTCTAAAAATAATTTCTTATATCCTTCTTCCAATTAGAAATATATGGCTTTTCTTCTGAAATTCGGTGATTTCTATTTAAGTTTTAGCTCTTCTCTGACTTTTATTGGAACTCCTTCTTTATATTCAGGTATTAATTTTTTAGATTCAAATAATCTATTTTAAGGATTAAGTAAACTCTTTCCATTTTAAATGATGAATTTTTATTGCTTTTCATAGTGGTCATTATAATAGTATTCTCTATTCTCCATTTACACTTTAAGTTTCAAATAAATAATTTACTTTTAGCTGAGCGTAAATTTGCATATCTCTGTCTTAACTCCTCTAAATACTCTTGAGGTAGTCCAAATTATTTCTTTATATCGAGAACTTATTCTATCGGTCTATTGATGGATTTCATAATCCAATCATCTAAGGATTGTTCTGTAATTTAATTGAACTCAAATTAATCACTTTTGTGAAAATTCTCTGGAAACTGCTTCTAATAACTTATCGATAGGTCAAGTTATTGCTTAATAGATTACTAGATCATACTTTCTCTTCTTCTAATTTTTATGTTGGATCTCTATTCATTCCGAAATCATAATTTAGGGCACAAAATTGATGGTCTTAACAGTTCAACTTGTTCATTTTCGATCTCTCAGCACTAAAAATTCTTTAGCGTTCCCTTTGATCAACCTTTTGTGGTTTTATCCTTAGCTCAGGTTATTAACTATGAGACATATAAAATTAATTATTCTCATATAATATATTTTCTTAACACTAAATACATTTCGAAGTTTTAATGATAATTAAAATATTTATTTTTTTGTTAGAAGGATGACATTTTAAGATTTTTAATATTTGTTTTATAATCAAAACTTATATTTTATTTATTTTAAATAGGAATGATAAGAGATTTCAAGCAAAAACTATCAATTAAATATAATGTTAGTGACATACCCTTCATATAAAGTGATCATTTAGATTCTGAGGAATAATCAATCAAACAATCTAGCAAGAAGATAATTGATGAAAATAAATATTTAGACCTTTATAACATATATCTCAAAATATTATTAGGTAGAAATCTCAATTAAGAAGAATCGAGTTAATTTGGTAATGGTTAGGTACTTGATTAGAAGATATTACCATAGGCAATATTGAGGTAAATTTATGAAATATTAAAATAATTCAGTTTTCCCAACCCAGACCATCCATTCTTCTAGAAAGAAGCTCCACTTAGCGCACTAAATGCTGTAGAATTTATTACAAAAGTAGTTTCCGGCAAGAGTGACTTCGAAAAGCAGCTTTTAATAAAGGCTGCAGAACAAATCTACAGTAAGTTAGATGAAGAAAGGCCAAAACAATCCTCAAGAGTCTCCTTTAAACATTAATTTTTGTCTTCTCAGGAGGATCAATCGTTTTCCCCGAGACCAAACACAATTAGGACCGTGGGAGATATATTAGCAGAGTTAAATGATGAATTTAAAGAATTAATAAATAAGCCAAAGAAACTGAAAATTCTAGAGAAATTGAATATTGATTTTTCTAAATACGAAAAATAAAAACCGAGGAAAATGGTTGGTGGCAAGTATTATGATGATAAATTTTGTAGAACAGGAAAAGATACTGCAGATTATATGACTTTAATAAGAAATTTAATAATGTTAGTTCTATCAAAATAAGGCTTTAGTTGCAATTCATTTTTTTCCTCAGATGGAAAATACATATTTTGTGTGTTAAGGGCTTTTGAAGAAAATTTAAAAACTATCGCTTAACTAAATTAGATAAAGAAAGAAGTAAATATATGTTTTTGCGACTTACTATCATTTGAGCCAGTGGATTTGAATAATCGACCTTTGAGATTGAACAATAGATTGTGGAAGCCAAAGGAATTCTAATTATCCCCTATGTTTGAATATTTGAGACCAAAAATAATTGAATTAATAGAATAAATTAATTTCAAAAAGGTAGCACGGGAAGTTAATCAAAGTGGATTTAATTAGACTATGTTTTAATATGGTAAAGTTGATTTCAATGATGATGAAGTAGGTCTCACAGATTCTGAATGGGCTGCCTTCTACTAATATTTAGTTCATCTCGAAAAACACGTATGCCAATATAGAACGGATTAGAAAATTAACAGTGACATATCTACATTGCTCAATGAGTAAATTGACCCAATCACCTTATATTTAAAGAGAAATAAAAACAGAGATGAGATATTTCATTTGAATAAGCAAAATATTTATAATCCAGAAAATACCTAATATTTATAGGAAATGGAACAATATGAATAAAAATGTAAATTATTAAGAGACTCTTATAATAGTATGGTAATGGAGGGTATCCCAACAGTGAAATTAATAAAAATCCTGAAGTAGGAAGAGTTGGCATTGAGATATTTATCAATATTTAAGGAAGCTCTGAAAATAGCTAACGCATAAGAATTTTTATTGTTTAGTATATGGGATAGATTATAAGCTAGACCAATGGAACCATTCATAAAATATGAAAAGCCTGATGGAGGTTCAATCAGACTTCGGTCAAAATAAATTAATTTTTGGAGAAAATATCAAATTACTGAAGACAACTAAATATCTATGTTTTCATCATCCGAATAGTTAAAATTAGTTTATTTGTGTTTGAATGATACATTTTTATTAAATGATTTGATAACAAAGAAGTTGATTAACTAAGTATTTTGCTTGCATGATCACTACGAATTGTTTGGTCATTGCTTAGATTTCGACAAAGTTATGACAACGGATAACGATTATTACAGGAAGAAGATATTTCTTTTATAGGAGGATTGGAAATTTTAATTTTAAGCTCCTTGGTAAATTCCATGTGATTTGATAACAGAATATTATGGCTAAAAAATAGGGCTTTACTTTTATTATTTAAGTTATTTTACTATGATGTTGGCTCCAATAGGACTCATAGGTGTTATATGTAGTATATTGCAATGGTTAATTTGGGATAATGATGATCCTAGATACATATTAATTACGTTATTTTTCTCATCATTTCAGATTTAATGGACTAGCATCCTCGATGAATATTGGGATTAGAAACAATTATTATTTAATTTGAAACAAGGGCAATCTCATAAGGATACAGTAACATCTGTTAGAAGTAAATTTGAAGGTCAGTATGTTCGATCTACTGAAAATGATTAATTGAATGCAACTCAATAAGATTCTAGGACATATCGCAATAAATGCCTATTTTCTGCTTTAATTATGTTTATTATTAGTTTAATCTATGGTGGAATGATGGTTGGTTTATTTATGATAACAATAGATTTAAAAGAGAAGTATGGATAAGAATTGGATTCTGTCTAAGTTATGTCCCTAGCTGTTACTGTGACAGCATCAATTAATATAATACTTATTCATATCTTTGATGCTTTTTATGATAAAATTTGTGAAGGATTAACTGATAATGAAAATCCCTAGACAGTGTAGGATTATGAAAATAGTTTTGTTCTAAAGAAATATGTATTAGAGTTTGTTTCTTATATGGCACCTCTCTTTTTTATCGCTTATTTGAACTCTCCAATAGCAGTATATTGTTATGATAATAATTGTTTATTGCACAGTCAATATCATTTTTCGACTATGGTCATATGGCTATTTGCTTTTAGAACAATTAAGTATATGAAATTTATCTACAATTTACTTAAGATACCTATATTTAAATATGATATGACTTAAAAATCATAGAGAGAATATATAGAAGAATAATCTAAGAGAAAACAATTTGCCATAAGTTAAGAGAGATATGGAACATTAGAAGATTATATGGGAATCTATATCTATAATACCCTGCTATCAATGTTTGGATATTCATTCCCAATAAGTTTTTTCTTCGTATTTTTACAATCTTTGGCATAACTATTTGCAGATAGAACTAAATTTTTATATTTATTATAGAGACCATGGCCATAAACAGAAAGCTCTCTAGGTATTTGGAGAACAATACTAAGATTCATCTCATATTTGAGCTTACTCAATAATTCAGGGAGTGCTACATTAGCCTATGCAAGAAGATACGATTCCTCTATTGCTATAGTATTCGGAGGAATCGTAATGCTAAATGCCTCTGCTAAATTTATTTTAGGATCAATTTTTAGCACTACCCCTGATATTGTAGATATAATAATTAGAAGGCAAAAGTATATCATAAAAGTAACATATGAGCAATTCAAGAAGAACACAACTTTGAATTCAAGCTCGAAAAATTAGAACATGAAAAGATATCCAATATTTAAGGTTTATAGAACAGTACTTTATTCAACACTTCAAAGAATTCTCAATAGATTTGAATCAATAAGCTCTTAAAGTGATTTAGATGACCATTATGTTGTTTCTCATGAGAATGAACAAGAATCAGCAAGGTTAAGAGAATTGAAAAAGAAAGATACACTTATTGATGCAATAGCTTAAATTTAATTAAAGAAAAAACCAAGTGGTTAAACTAACAATGATTCCAAACTTCAAATAAAATAATCCTAGATTACTGGGTTGTAGAAAAAGTTTCCGAATCTAGACAAGAAATAATCAACACCTAGTAAATCCAACTCTGTTATTGAAAAAGTAAAACGAGACAAAGAGCAAGAGAAAGAGTAAGAGAAATTAAAAGAGAAACAATTAGATAAATAAAAAAGTTAAATTAATATAGATGAAATATCTTTGGAGAAACTAAAAAGTCATTTCATGAAAAGATAATCTAATTGGGCATTTAAATTCTAAATTATGTGTTAAAATTATAAATTGAGAGATTCTATAGAAAAAAAACATTTAAAATTTCTCTATCAAATTCAAAGACTTGCGCCTTATAGAAAAATTTGGATGGAATTGAGATTTACTCAGAGAGCCTTCTATTTGAAACGATCAAACCAGTTGATAAGGAATCTAGACTGGAGAAAAGTACTCATCCTCAGAACAAACTATCAACAAATGGAAGAGATGTATACCGATAAAGCTGAAGACAAGTTTAGAAAGAGAATAACATATCTTGAGAATAGTTAGAGAGAAGATGACATATAAGAGCACAGGAATATACTGATAAAGTATAAAAATTATATTGAGAAGCATAAATGGGTTCAAATGAGGAAGGTAGTTACTATAAAATCTAAGGCAATATGGTTTAATGGTTTCAGGAAATAAATCTAAAAATAGCCTGCACTAAAAACTGTAAAGGATTTTTATAAAACATCAATCATTATGGATAAAATTAAGGAGGAGTCACCGGTTCACAATGAGTTTGAGTAATTGGTTGATTATAAATCTATTCATCTATATGATCTGGATTAATTTATGAAATTGTTTTCATAGCTAAAAATGATGTAATATTTCATTATTAGATAATTAGATAGAAGGATTATTTTCACATTCCTCTTGATACGAGACCAATCAATCCCATGATATTTCATTCATCAAAGTTAAAAAGTCAGGATTTTAAATACATATGTGATACATTTAGAGAGACATTTATTTTTGATATTTAAGCCACAAAATTATAGGAAATAGGATTCTAATATTTTTGTGAAGAATTGTTCCCTATGAAAAAATACAAATTTATTAAGACACATTAAAATTAGCTTTGGACAGCATAAGATGAGTAACAAAATTTTAAACTTCTGTAATTTATTCAAATAAAATATGAAGACTAGTTAAAAGAATTTAAAAAATCTTCATAAAATCTAGGAGTTTATTATGCATAAGCTGAATAATTTTATTAAAAAGCATAAATTATTGATTATATCGATGATTTTAATAGTAAAGGTTATGTAGTCAATTCGTATGATATGATGAGTTTTTACAATTTGGCATATATGCTAAAATATCGAAATTTTTATTCTTTACCTTATTCTTTACAAAAATTAATACAATTTTTAAAGGCAAATCTCATTCTTATAGCAGAAAGAAAACATGGAGATATAAGCATAGATAATTATTACTTGAATGGCTAGTCATATGCTCTTTTATAGCCAAGGAATAATTTACCCGATTTATAATAGCTCGTTAAAGTTATATTGGAAATGATAAAGCTCTAGCCTGTAGAAAATTTTAAAGAAGAATTCTAAGCATTAGATCATCCACTAAAATCAATAATGAAAGAAATGTTACACCCCTCCGCTGACCCTAATAAGATTGTTTCTATCATTAAAGAGGAAGGAGCATTTTAAGAACTTTTTATTGATTAAGAATTTTAGCCTTTGAAGCAAGAAAAATAACAAATAAATGATTATGTCTTAGAAAACATCCACAAACTGAATTTATTCCTTCGTATGAGATAATATTCAGAGTTCTCAATCTAATTTAATTCTTTTGAATAACATTTAGCTTAGAATATATTTGAATCGAAAGAAATAGCCATTAAATCTTTTTGTGAATACTTAAAAGATAAATTTAGTAACTATGTGCTGAATGCAATCAACTTAAAGTTGGTTTCACAGATAATTATCGCATTCTATATGAAAATGGGAATTTTAGTTTAACAAAGATTAGAATTTAGGTTAGATGCCTAACTTTTAATTGAATCCATATAGATTATAAAAAATGAAATTGACTTATTACTAAGGGAACTTAGTTTGAATCTTAAGACAGATGACTTAACTGATAAGGAAAAAAATATTATAATGAAAAAGAAATAGCAAGTCACGAAAGTTAATATATCTGAGAATCAGAGAATTTTATTGCTAAATAATTTGAGAAAACATCAATCCTATGCTGTTAAATTGTTCTAATATAGAAGAAAGTTTTAGAGATATATTAACTAATTTCAGGCTCTATTAGCAATTAATGATTATTATTAAAGCAACTTCACATTTGCTACAATTTAGATGGAGGAAATTATTAAAAATTAGATAATCTTAATTATAAATGAAAAATTGCCTCCAATATCACAAGATCCTGACGAGATAAGTCCTTCACAATTTAATTTCAACTAACAATCTCCCACTGACCAAATCTGGTAATATCAGATGCAGAAAACAAATAATTAGTTTTATTTGACTGAACAATTCCAGCAAGAATCTCCTAATTATGTAAATTAATTTATTGCATTCGAATACATAAGACTGATTATGTTATTCGATTCCAGGGATGAACTATTCTAACAAGAGATAATAAAATTCAAATAAAGAGATATGAAAACACTATAATTTAATATATATTTGCAATAGATTCTAGTGTTAATAAAAGAAGATATTGATCCAGTTATTTTTAATGGTTTGAATGAGTGCTTGATTGGGCAGATAATTCATTTAGATATATAAAGATGGCTGGAATCATATAAAAGTCCAACAGTTCTAAGAGACATAAATAATAAATATTTGCAATTTAAATACATTATGGGAATAACATACCTGGATTAATCTTATTATAATTGGTGTAAACTACAAGAAATTTATCAAGGATTATAAGAATAAAAAAGTCAATCAGACACACTGATGAAAATTAGAATATTACATCAGAGACTTAACATGGAATAATATTATTATCCCATTTTAGCTTATTAAAACTATGATGTATAAAATTTAAAAATAGATTTTAAATCTACATTTTTATAACTTGCTGAACTTCATAATTAATTAAAAATTTCAAAAAAATCATGGTTTTTTAAAGAGCCATTAATATAGATTTACAATTATCATTTATTATCAATTTGTTTCACATACTCCCCAAAGTAGGTATATAATATAGGAAAAGATCAATCTAAACTACTTAAGAATGCGCTAGAATAACTTGAAAATAATGCTCTAAGAGATGATTTGTAATATTAAATAATTAAAAAGAATATCATAATGCAAGAACTTAATAATCATATAAATATTAATGATAATGAAAAGTTGACTGATAGATTATGGAATTTAAATGGATTCCTTTACACATTATATCTTAAGGAAGGAAGTTTGGAAAACCTATATTTACAAATCAGTGCTTCTTTGAGGGTTGAAGGCTTTAAATCTTCTTTATTTGTTGTATAACTTATTTAATTCTACCTATCCATATAATAGTATGAGTTTGCAGACATAATGATTGAATTTAGTAGAAAATTGCTCTATCATCAAGCTCCTTGTTTTTCGACTGCTCATTTTGGATTTGTTGATGACTTAAATTATTTAGATCTTATAAAATCCTTAAGAGTTGTTTAAGAAGTAAGGCCTTATGATCAATTATATAAGAGATAAGACCTTTATTAAGTATCAAATGACTCTATGATATATATATAAACTTTATTGCTAAATAGTTTTTACACAATTTAGTACGAGGCCACTTATGATGCCTTCAATAATTTTCTTAATTTAGGATATGACAAATTATCAATGGAATTAAAGAAGAATAAAAAAATCATCGATATTTCTAATACATTAATGATGCTAATGCTTGCATGCGCAGGAAACGACTTCAGTGAGTAAATTAGAGAAATCAAAGATTATAAATATAAAGAAGGAACATTGATAAGATTGCTTATCAATCATTTGCTTTGCAGATTTTACATAAATCAATTAGATTTTGAAACTGCACTTGAGTTTTCTAAAAAAATCCTAGATTATATTTATTCAATCGATTACAATTCATAGGTAGTCGTAAGAGAAGACATAATTATAAATAACTATTGGCATTATCCTCATATATATAGTCCGAAACTGATTAATATCATTCATGAGACAGATGATTTTTATTATGTACACTTGTTTGATGAATATTTAAGGAAAGAGTGCATTCTAAATCATTTAGATATCCTGACTAAACTTAAATTAGAACTTCCTCCAGTTTAAATATTATTCCATTTATTAAAAAATACAAAACAAAAGTTGCAGTAAGTGTACTTATTGAGAATAATATCATAGTATTTTTAAATATTTGGCAATTTAGAAGGTGTTGCCTAATTAAAAAAAGATTTGCAATAGGATTATTCAAGGAAAACTAGGAAATTAAATAAGGAACGAGCAAAAATAAAATAATAACAAATTAATAAAATATTACTCAAAAGAGTAACTAGAGCAGATATAATTCAATATGATACCAACTTAAGTCTAATTGAATTCTAATTATCCATATACATATAAGCTAATGGAGAACTAGATATAAAAAATGTTCTAAATTGGTCAGTTTATGCAGCAGATAAAGCATCAAAATAAATGTATCAAGTCTTAAAGCAGTTTAAAGTAAAGTCTCACTCAGATTTATGTTATATTAATATTTTAATATCTCAAAACCTACAACAACTAAACTTTATCCAAGCATCAGTAGATAAAATGAATGAGGCAAATGATATCATATCATAGGTGTTTGAAGGTAAGAAGCATCCAATATCTGGATATCATTTCTATGTAATGGGTATTCTAAAAAGATGGATCAATCTTGCATACCTTCAATGCGCATAAGATGCTATATCCTTATAAATTTTCAGTAAACCAGAATTAAGGTTCTTAATTTCTAAGCTCCTAATAGAGGACCAGCACATAACATGGATATTTGATGAATATCGAGGATTCAGGGACAGGGAGAAGTTTGCAAAATATTTACAAAAATTTTTAGAAAGTAGCATCGAAGAAGAATTTATTGATAAACAAATATTTGATGGAGATGGTTCTGAAATTATCAATGAGATTAGAAATCAATAAGCAAACAGTCTAGATTATGGCATACAAGACTATTTTATGAGAGTAAACATATATTTTATAAATTAGGCATATTAAGTATTTGGATACTTTAATCAGAATCATCAGTATATGTAGTTGGTATAAGAAGAATTAAATTAAATGATGAAATTAGTTTGATTATTTATATAAAAATCAGTATATCAAGCTCCTTAACCAATAAATTGCTAGTATCTTAAATAATTATCCCTAGTGTATTAATCATACACATTTAACTATTATATTTAATTATTTTTACCCTGTATTTCTAATTCTAATGCCACTCTTTGCTACTTATTAAATCTAATCTAGATTAGAGATCACCATAATATTTAACAGGTTTCTTATTGAAATTTTTGAGAAAATCCATATTTTTCGGTTCAAATGTTTAGAATGCTTGGTTTTCAAAAGTTTAATATGCCTAATTTTCACTAATTTAAACCTTATCTATTGTTTCAGACTTTTATTAATATTATGAGCTCAAGAGATTTTAATTTTTTTGATTTGATTCGCCTGAATCTATAGGTGTTTCTTACTCATCATAATTTATATTTTGTATTATATTTTCTCCTATTTACTAATATTACGAAAATAAAGAATCCATAGATTGTATCCATTTAGGTTAGTTTTGTTTTTCTTAGAAAACCTTCTCTAACTGATCCAAAGCAGATTCTTTCATTTTAATTTATGTTCTCAGGTCATTTAATTTTATAATCTCCTATGATAGGTTCATAAGGTTCTTTTATACATCCTTTTTAATTTTTTTGATTAAGTCTTTTTAATCTTGTTTTTATAAAGTCATTTTAAACATTCTTATTTGTTTTTTAATACCCTCCTAATCATTTAATAGTTTTCTCTCTTAAATTTTAATTTCTAGCTTTTATGATTTCAGATTTTCCTTCTTTTTATTGATTTTGACCCTTTCTTCTACCAAAACTAAATTCCATTATCGACTAAAACATTTATGATAAGATATTACATTAGTTACAGTGGATTCTCTTCCAAAATTGATTCCTAAAGTGATAAATTATCCTCTATTTTTATTGCCTTTCCTTTAGGCATGATCATACTCTTTTTTTATTGATCTTAATTAACTTAACTCATCGTCAGTATCATTTCCTTTAATTCACTTACGTTATTAACTAATTATTATATTTAACTATTCTGACTAACCTTATCCCTCTAAAATTGTTCATTCTTGTGTTATTATTCATAAGCTTCTAAATCCTTTTACAAGAATTAGATTTAGTTTTATAATTATTATATTAAATGCCTCTTATTATCTAATTCAAATTTTAAAACTTCTGATTGGTTCAATTCTTTGATGATATCAAATTTTTAGATAACCTCCTTGAGTTACTAAGATTTTTATAGAATAGTTTCCTTTTTCTTTTTATTAATTTTTATACTCTCATTTGATTCCTAGATTTAAATTTTAATATTATTCTATTCCATGCACATCTCAACTTCCTTACCTCCTGCTTTTACTCCATATTTCTTTTCCAATTCTGTTTATAATTGATACAATCGTTTTCGTTAATTATCCTCCATTTACTTCTTTTATTCAAATAACTATGATTGTCTTTATCTCTCCATCTCTGCAAGCTAATTTTACAAGCTCAAATTGTATTGATCAGAGTCACGTTATATTTTTTGGATCATTTCATTCTTCCTGTTTTAATAAAAGCTTTCATTATGTTTCACTACAGAATCTGATAGTTCTTATTTTAAATCCTATTCAAATTTCATTATTTCCTGCAAATCTTAGATTATAATATGATTATACTTTTTTCTCTTAAATTTTCAAAATAAGGTTCATAATGATCAATGAAAGAATCCTTTATGTTCTGAATCTGCTTATTATAATTCTCAATCATGTCCAATACCATAAATTTTAATTCTTTAACCTTCTATTAATTGTCCACACCCAAAGTCCTTTAGAATACCTCCTTCTACTATCTTAATTGTTTTTAAACATCTAATTCAAGATCATACATCTCCTTCATTTATTCTTACTTGATTTAATTTTTATATTTCTCAAAATTTTATTATACTTATTTCTTTTTATCTTAAACTTCCTTTCCTTACTTGCTTTCTATGTCCTGAAGTTCTTTTTGCTTGATGGATATCTTTCGCAAAATATCTTTGTGATCCTTTTCTAATTCTTATTCATAGAGTCTTAATTTATTTTTCATTTCCTTTTCTTTTTCATATTAGATTTCATCTAATGCCCTTTCCTATTATTTACTTAACGCACTCCTTGCTGCAACCAGCTTCTCATTCAATTCAGCTTCAATTTTCTTCTTAATCTTTCCCTTCTTCTCCTCTAAAACCCTATTTTTTTCCTCTTACTTCTTTATTAATTCTTCTCTCAATTCAAATACCTATGGGTCTGCTTCATTCATTAACATAATCTCCATTTTACTTAATTTTTGGTTTAATTCATCCTAATACATTGATTGTTCCTATTTTAAAGATTCTTCATATTATGAAATTTTATTTGCGTATTCAAAATCCACGGTTTAGAGTAAATTTTATGTAGCAGAATTTTGTAACAGTTGGCTAGGATTCTGAATCCCATAATTTTACCCTAATTAACTTGCCTCCATCAGAAAGGATTGATCATCAGGCCCTTCTAAAATACCTTTCGGTTCATCATCAACTCTGTACATTTATATATTTTGTTTGAGTTTGTTGACACCACTAGCCTTTTTTGTTGCTGGCTTTTATAAATCTAATTATTTTGCGTCTCTATATTTCTTTCTATAAATTATATCGCAAGGATGCTCTGTTGTTTCTTCACCAGTCTATCTATTTTTATAGTATATTAATTGTTATCCCTTTCTCATTTTCTAACATATTTTCCATTCATCTGGTAACCTAGCCTTCAATCCTGCTCTAGCTATATCTAAATATTAATTATCCTATGGTAAATGCATTCCTATTTGTATAGCAAACTCTCTTATTTCTTTTGGTATAAAGTAAACAAAGTACCCTAATCTGTTGGTTCATAATCTTCATCTAATTCCTCTTCAAGACTAATCGTTTCCTCATCATCGTTATATTATTGTCTCATTCAAATTATATAAAATAAAAATAATATGGGAAATTGCAGTGGATGTTGCATAAGTATGAACAGAGATACTACTGCTTCGTCAATTAATATAAATGAACTAATGCAAAGAAATTCCCTTCAGTAGTAGTTTTAAAATGAAGTACAAGTCACATCATTATTAAGAACAACATTAGTTATGTACAAATTAAGGCAACAACTTGGAATAAAGATTCCAATGATCTTTACGATTACGAGAACAATAGCAAAATATCATAAAGTCTGTTCATTGATTCATAAGCTGTAATTTATCGATAGAATAATAACACAATATCAACTAAAAAGTTGGAAGAGTCTAAATAACTCTTAAACATAGATTATAATTAGAAGGTTTTTTCAATATTGCCCAGATAATAGAAAAGCGAGAGTTAAGTATGGATGGTTGTAAAATCAATATAATAAAATTAAGGACTGAAACTCAATATAAATGACACCATAAGAGTCGGAAAAATAGAAATGAAGTTAAGATAATTGCATCTTGACCACTAAAATAACGAATTCAACAATAGAGAAACAGTTTTATCAGGGACATCACAATCTGAAAATTAATGCCGACTTTGTCTAAGCAATATGGATTGTGATGATAACCCCTTAATAACTCCCTGCAAATGTTCAGGCTCTCTCTAATTTATTCATCTTTAATGTTTATAACAATGGATTACAACGAAAAATAATATAGAAGTGATCAATCACTCTGTTGTCGTGTTTTTCTGGAACTAAATGAAATGCGAACTCTGCAAATCAACATTTAATAGAAATATAAAAATCAATGGCTAAGAATTGGATTTAGTAGAGAAGAGCAAGGGTTAGTTCTCTAAATATGCAATATTTGATCTAAAAAGAAGAGACTAAAAGTCCTAAGATTTAAATGTTACTTACATAATTGGACTTGATGTTTCATCTAATTTTAAAATTGGAAGAGCTAATGATAATTAAATTAAAATCCAAGATATAAGTGTATCCAGATATCACGGAAAAATATGTTTTGTAATATATTTATTAATAAATAGATGAATGATAACTTATATATATACGATAACAGCTCTAAATTCGGAACATTAATAAAACTGAAGAAACCTATGGCACTATTTCCAGAATTGAATTCGGTTCAATTTTAAGTTGGGAGAACGGTGTTTGAATTTGAATCTTGCACTCATTTAGACTAAAACCACCCAAGCATTCATAAATTGTTCTGATTTTTCTTTAATATATATTTCATTTGTACACAGGAGATCCTCTTGGCCTTTGTTTCTCCTTAAAATTTTAATTCAATTTACCTTATCTTAGCTATTTTTATCCTTTAATGTATCCTCATATTTATCATGAATCCATTTTTGTTTTTAAACTTAAATAATATAAAAATTTACTAAATTGTTTATCTGATTTTCTATCACTTTATCTGAAATCCTTATCCTTTCTATCATAACCTTTCTAATCTTACTTCTTCTTATCAGACTAATCTATATTTATTGGCTATGGTTATGGTTCAGGATCTTTCTTCTTAAAACTTTTATTTTATGTTATGATTTTCTAATCGATTCTTAATATATAATCTTTCATACCTCTTGAGATAGTTGTTTGATTAATCATAATCATCACTTCTCCAACCACTGATATAATGTATATATTGTCTTACAATAATTTTTTATTCATATGACCTCTTCCTTTTTTTATAATCTTAGTTTCAGGAGATTTAGATTTCGACCTCGAATTAGAACGATGTCGTTTAATTTCTAAGAATAATTAATCAATATTACTTCTGTCTTGCTATTCCTTTTTTTAAGTCTCTTGTGCCCTGATGAATAACATATTTTTGTTACGGCTTATTTTCCTATTATGTTGTTGCAACATCAGCAGTCTTATGATAAAAAAATATATTCACATCTTTCTAAATGGGTTTCCTATCTTTTGTATTATCTGATTTCCTTTTGTGATTTCTTCTTCTTTTGTGACGATCTAAATTATTTTTATAAATATTTACCTGAGCTACTCGATCTGGATCTAGATCTATCCCTTTTTTTCTTTTTATCCCTTTTTCATTAGATTAATTTATACTTGGATGATTCCTCTGATGAACTGCTAGAAGACCTAAAAATATTTTATTGTAGCATACCTTTTCATGAATTAATATAATAAATATTAAATTGTGATGATTAAAGATAAGAAATTAAAGGCTAAAATCTAAGACTCTTAGAAAAAATAATATTCCTCTGAAATAAGAACCAAGAAAACAACATAATTGCTTTAGCCAAAATCATAAGTGTACATATTTTATATAATTAAGAGAGATTACAATAGATGAAGACAAACCATTACTTAAATATAAATAGAACGAACTGAAATCAGAACTACCTATTGAAAATGCATCAAATGTATGAATTATAACTATAAAAGATATTTGATCTCGATTTATAAAATGGTCCATACAAATTGAATGCAACATCAAAAACAATATATCTCGCTGGTCATCATGGGCATATTGCATCATTTAATTGGAGACATAAATAATTAGAATGTGAATTTTAAGTAAAGGAAAAAGTTCATGATATTGTGGGGATTGCACAATCTAATTTTGCAGTAGCTTAGGATCATATATATATTTACGATCCAAAAGGAACAGAGGTTCATAAGATTAGAGATGCTAAAAAACCTAAACATTTACAATATCTGAGCTATCATTATTTATTATGCAGTCTAAATTAGTTTGGACTTCTCTTGTATTAAGACATCACTTAAGGAAAAATTGTTAGCCGTAAGTTTTTTAATAATTTTTAGATTATAATGTATCACATTCTCCTACTTGTATGGGATTGAACAATTCAAATGCAGTAATAGCAGTCGGAGAGCAGAATGGAACAATATCACTATTTACTCCAAATACTGGGACACCAGCAATGAAGTTATTATGCCACAAAGGAGCTATTTCATGCTTGGATTATTAAGGGAATTACATTGTAAGTGGAGGCTCAGAAGGTATTGTTAAAGTGTGGGACGTAAGAACAACTAAATTATTGGAGCCCGTTATTAATAGTCGAGGGTTAATTAATAGTTTATCCTTGAGCTAGAAAGGAATATTAGGGGTAGCATCAAAAAATGAGATTACCTTTTACAAGGAAATTCTAAATGGATTAAACAAACCCTACATGAGACATTAAACACAAAATCTGATTAATGAGATAGAATTTATAAAATTCGAAGACTATTTAGGATTAGTAGCTCAAAACAAGTATCAGCAAATAATAGTACCTGAATCAGGAGAGCCAAACATTGACACCTACGAAACATCTGACTTTTAAAATAAGAAATAAATTAAGGAGTTCAACATTAAGAGTCTCATCTAAAAGGTTTTTATTTAAATTGTATATTTAGTTACCTCCTGAGTCAATTACATTGTTTCCATAAAAAATAGGAACTATAGACAGCAATGCTGTGTAAGTCACAAAGAAAGAAAAGGAAATTTTGGCTTTATAGATAAAAGAGAAAAAAATTAAGAAACAAAAGAAGAAAATGAGAGGAAGGTAAATATTAATTCTAAATCCAAAGAGGAAAATCTTCATAGAGAGCTTTGTAAAAACAATTGGAGAGATAAGAGATATAGAATAGAAAATGGTAGAATATGTTATCCCAATCGATGAGAGTAAGGAGGGCAGAAAAGGAAAAAAAGACATAAGAATAGAGTTTACTATAGAAGATGGAATAATTACCATTAAAAGATATATTACATGTTGTTAAATGAAATACCATCAATAACGTCTTTTAACCTCTAGTTATTTCCCATCCAATTAGGCATCATTATACCTTTTAAAAAAACTTTCTGACGATTCTCTATCCGTGAAAAAGAGATGAAGGACGATCTAGTTAAATTAAATAATATACTTCTATATCCTTCCCTTATCGAATCTTATCTGTAACAATCTTAACTTGTTCTAAATTACCACAATTATCTCTAATATCATTCTAAAAATTTAAAGGGTGTCGCTTACTATTAGATGAAGAATATTATTATCAGCCATTAAATGGAACACATCCAATTAAAAAAGCTTTCCTCCCTATTATTTTCGATTATTTGTTCTCATCATCTACCTATTGCCCTACCTTTTTTCCTACCTGAATGGTTGTCTCCTTTAAATAGGTTTAGCCCTACTCTATTATTTGGGATTCTATTTTTTTGATAGAGCATCCAAATCAACCTTTTCCATATCAGACATTTATATTAATATGGCAGATTTACACAGATTAGGAGATTATTCACAACCTTAAAGAAGAAACCAATTCGATTTAGGGCCAAACCAACATAGAATTCCATTCCTATGTAACACATTATTACATTCAAAGCACCTATATATTAAACTGTGCCACCTCGAAAAGAAACGTATTTCTAGATGTTGAAAACACTTTTGTTCCCTAAGATGAGATTGAGACCAGTTACTGTATTATTAATCTTCACATTGATTGTTGTCTTTGCAGTGTGTCTACTAGATGGTATCGAGACTTAGGGAACATTATTATAAACTAGAAAATTGAGTTAGATCAGAATGGGTGCCTTAAATCCAAAAGAAATAAAAGAACAGTATTATTACCATCAAACATTTCTATCCTTATTTCTAAATTTTGATTTAATTTAATTCCTAGGGGTATTGATGTGGGTTGGAATATTGGGTTCCAATGTTGAATTTGCAATAGGTTCCAAAGCAATGGCTTTCATAACCATCCTTGGCTCAATAACAGGATGTCTATTTGGAACTTTTATCAATTGCTGTATGGACCAATACTTTTTAAATTCAAAAGTATTGATATATACCTTAATTGGTGCTGTTTTGGGAGTATTTAATTATCAATAATAGAGTCTTTTATATTGAATTGGGATGCACTTTAAGCTTTATAAGATTTGCGATGCTTCTTGATGTGCTTTATTTGGTTGGCAGTCGTCTTCTTGATGCTATTTACATTTTCTCCTGGATCTGAATTGAAGCTTATAGACAAATACGCCTGCTTGGGTGGGTTGATGGGAGGATTTTTTTTGAACTGTGCAATAGCCAATCCAATAAAAAGTGAGGGATATGAACAAAAAGTTAAATTTTTTGGTTGGACTTTTTTCTTCATTTTATTGGTTACAAGCTTGATTATGATTTAAATTTTGTGAATTATAAAATGTCAATTATAAATAATCTAATAACCAGAAATAAAAATAATAAAAAATTTAAATGGAAAGACAATAGAAATTGTAGATGTTAAGTGTGGTTTGTGCAGGTTTATTTGCGGGAGCTGCTCTACATGTCTCTGTAACCGAGCACCCAATCAGATTTAATATTCCTACAGAAGTAGCTCACGAATAATGGAAGCAAAGCTATTTAAAAGCAGCAAAATTTTAATCTTTCTTTGCTTTAGTTAGCTCAGCATCTGCACTTTCATACTATCTTAAATATCTATTTGTTCTCAACTTAGAGTTCAATGAAGAGAAATATTCTGTAATCTTACTAGTGTTATCATACCAGCAATCGAAGTTACTACTTTATGGAGGTTTATTAATGTTCTCAGTCATTCCTTTTACATTTTTAGCAATTATGCCTACAAATAAGAAATTATTAAGCAAGGAATAATTGTTAAATGATGAACAAAAAGTGAATCTAATGAAAAGATGGGGTAACCTTCATTGGGTTAGAACCATTGTATCCATAGCTGCCCTTGGATTATTAACACTCTCTTTAAAAAAGAAAGAATGAAATTATATAAATGAATTAAAATTTAAGTGAAGAAGAGGTTGTAAAAAACTTGGAATCTTTGACCTAAATCATAATCAACGACATAAATCCAAAACTATTTCAGATTCTTTAACATTTTATTAATAGTGATTGCCCTAATGTTTAAAAAATCTATGATCTTTAGAGAACAGACAAACTAGAATGCTCATATAAGGTAGAAAAATAGAAAGCTAACAACTTGAGTTTTAGTAAATGGATATTAAATACATAAAAATTGGAATTGACTTAATATTTTCATTAGCTAATAGAGGGATGCAAATTTTTTTACAATAACAAAATATATTATAGAGAAATAAAACAGTCAAACATAATAGTTGGTGATTGTTTACAGTTTGCCTTCTCTCAAAAATCAGCAATTTCTGACCCAGAAGAGGACTACTATGAATATAAATTTTATGAGAAACTACCCATGCCATACAATTCTGCACCCGAAATATTTTTCAGTGAGTTAGTTAATCCCTTATCTGATGTATTTTCGGTATATAAAAACCTTATTCAAAGCTTGGAATAATATTTTATTTATTAGTTTATAAAGTCCATCCATTTGACACTTCATCTCAATCTAAATACAAAGAAAATTTAAAGAGGATAGAATCCAATCCTTTTAAATGTGATTAATCTGCTTTAGAGATCAACCCTTTCTATTGCAATATAATAGACAGAATGTTGATTTATTAATCCAAAGAAAGAATAACATGGTAAGAATTATTTGACGAATTTGATAAGCTGACTAAGAGTGATATTAAATAAACGAATAAAAAGCAGATACCTAATAAGCTTTAAAATTTAGAAACTAGATAGTTTCCTGTCTTAAGATAATTTAAAAACCCTGAAGAAAAAATAACACTGCTATACTTAAAAATAAAATCCCAGTAAAATTACACTGATCCTGTAATTAGCCTTTTATATCATTTAGTTTGCTATAAAGGGCTTATCTAAGCTAACGAAAAAGATGTTTGGAGGTGGAAGGTTAAAATTGTAAATAGTAAAAAGTTTTTATAAGAAAAATACTATTCAAATGGACTAATCTAACATTTTATTAGAAAGGTTGACGAATGCTCAATTACTTAAGAAAAAATCGATGCCTTCATTGAATTTGTATCCTATTTAAAACATTTAGATTGAGTTATACTTATTTTTTAAAAATCTTATTATATTGGACAATTTTCCTCCTTTTAAAATCAAAAGATTATAATAAGTATTTCAATTTATTTTGTTGAATAATTTCATATAAATATGGAGCAAAATTATACAAACGTTCTCTAATGTAACGCAATTACAAATATATAATAGAAAATAAGGCTAGATTACTCTCATTGAAGGACCTTTCCCCACAATATACAAAATAAACAGACAAAAATGGATATCTCTAGCATACATAAGTGAATCCTGATAATGGCCTTAACATTAACAGACTTGAATTTGATGCACCAATTAGTAAGGATGTATTCCTAGCATTCGTCTCTGATACCACAAGAAGAGCAGAAATTGATCCCTCATACAAGGTAAGGATTATAAGAAATCTTAGGGAAAAGTGCTAAAACAAATAAATGACTCGATCTGCATCTTCTATGGATATGGAAAACCTCCAATATTTTTAGTTGACGCAAGAGATTTTGTATTTATAAGGGAAGTAACAAGTTTAGAGGATGGGACTATATTAGTACATAGTAAAATTATTTTAAATAAAGATAAATCCATTGAATATCCTGAGTGTCCACCGATTAAAGGAACTGAAAGAGCTGAGATGGTTTTCTAAGGATGGTTTATTAAGGAAACAGGTCCAAACTCCATTCATGTTATTAATGTTGGAAATATGAATCCTAAGGGCAATATACCTAAATCGATCCTGAACTCAGGGCACAAAATGCAATTAGAGACAGCATAAAAAATAGTAGCTCATTTATCAGGGAAAAAATAATGAGTTATTTTTATACCATTAATTATAAATTATTTTTCCTTATATCACATGTTGATTATTAATTTTTTCTGATCAGAATTAATAAAATATTAATTACCGAACAATTAAACTTAAGAAACTCAGAAATCTAATCCTAAGTACATAAATTTGCTCATAAATATTTTTCAATATTAATAAATGGAGTAAACATACACTTAAAAGCTAGAAGGTATATCATTAACCTATTCCTAGAGACCAAAAACAAACTTATTAGCTTAGTTCCACTTAGTGCAAAATATAACAAGGAAAGCGATAAGAATGGCGTCCTTGTTCACACCTAAATCAACGAAGAGAATGGACTCAACATAAATAGGATAGAATTTGACGCTGATGTATCAAAGGCCAAGTTATTAGAGTTTGTATCTGACTTAAGAAGGAGAAAAGAAATTGAGCCAGAATTTGAGGTATTTTATTTTCATTAAAAATCAGGCAAAACTAGTAAAATAATTTGATAAAAAATAAATATTCTATGGTAAAGGAAAGCCACCTGTTATGCTTGTAGACCCAAGAGACTTTGTAATTATAAATGACTAGGTTGATTTGCCAGATGGGTACACTCTCACATATGGTAAATTATTTTATCAAACATTTTTAGGAACATCCATCGATTATCCAGAAATACCTGAAGTTAAAGGAACATAAAGAGCAGAAATGAAATTCTAAGGCTGGTTTATCAAGGAGACTGGTCCAAATAAATGCCATGGAATCGGAATTACACACATTGATCCCAAAGGAGACATTCCAAAATTTGCCTTGAACAAAGGACATGCTAGATAGGCAGAAAACCTATTAAAGACCATAGAGATATTAAAGAAAAATTGATACATTATTACATTAAAATATAATATTGAAAGTTGTATATTTTTTTAATTCCTCTAAAGCAAGCCTTATAGAATGAAAATTATGTTATGAAAAATATAATTTTAATTATATAAAATAATTAATTTCAGGAATTTATACATGGATTAATTAATCTCATATAAATTTCATTCTACATCTTTTTGTTCATCGGAAATTATAAGATCATATTCTAGGAATGTCAGAAATGGGAATTCATAAATTTGGATCAAATTGATTCTACATTAATAATGATTATCGATAATACAGTCACCCAACTTATAGAACTTACTCGAGTTAGACTCCTCTAGCTATCTTTACTTAACCCTGGCTGGCATAAGTAACAAGATAAGAATGGTTGGTTGGTCCACACATAATAGAACCCTGATAATGAAATTAACATAAACAGAGTAGAATTTGAGGCCTAGGTACCCAAATAAAAGCTATTGGCTTACTTCATGGACATAACAAAAAAAGCTGAGATAGATAAAGATTTCCATGGAAAGCTAATCAAGGAAATTGATGAAGACACAGCTATCTTTTACGGAAGAGAGAAACCTCCCATGTTCATGGTTGGACCAAGAGATTTCATTATTGTTAGAAGAAGATAAGAGCTCCCAGATGGAGTTACACTCATATTTAGTATTATTCTTAAATATATTTTTAGACAGATCGATCGAGCATCAAGAAATCCCAGTGCCAAAGGGAGTAGAGAGAGCTGAAGTGATATTCTAAGCATGGTTCTTGAAAGAAACAGGTCCCCACTCTGTCCATGTGATCGCATTAGGTCATGTAGATCCAAAAGGAAACATCCCTAAAGCTGTGGTTAACAAATCATGGGAAGGAATGTTGGAGAATCTACAGCAAATTGTGGCCTATACAGCCAAACATTGAGTTATTATGCATAAAATCCATATAAAATAATTTAAGAAAAATCCATATTTCTGAATATATTTTTATAATTAAAATTAAATTAATAAAGAAATTAAATAATATAATAATGAAGGCTGAAGGGTAAAATCAGCCTTTAGAAAAATTCAAACGAATGCTATTATTCTCAGATATTTCAAAATTGGTTGATTACACAAACTCAGAAAAATTTTCAGCATTTATCTCTAAGTAGATGAGAAATGAGGATTCCATTATGCATTAAAGCTTAAGTAATTCTTATTTTGACAAAAATTGTTCTGGAGATCTAATTTATCTATTAGGAAAATAAAATAACCTTCATATTTTATTAATAGTTTTATTAAGCTTACTCAAAGATGTGTTATTTGTATATTTTTTTGTTATAAGATAACTAATTTATATTTGCTTGACTAATTATCATTAAGTCTCAAAAAGGATGATGCATATAAATCTAAAACCGCTCCTTTCATTTTGGTGATAGTAATTTATTAACTATTGGGGTATTATTTAATATTATTTAGCACTTTCTTGAATGGGTAATTAACTTTTAGCTTATCAAATTTTAAGAATAGACTCTATGAATAGACTTCTATTTTAATTTTATAGAAATAATTAAAGATATACTTATATCAAACATCAAATATTGACGCTCTAGTATATTTATGATTAATTAGGTCCTACTATCTGATGATATTTGGTAAATTTATGAGTTGTTTGAAATATTAAGAAAAAGTTTCTCTGGATTACTATCATTTTTATTCAGTTTTGTTTATTTAACATAACAAGATTAAAATGTTTGGTAAACAATAAGCCTGACCATATTTTTAGCCTAAGTTTACAACTTCACTTTATGTTATTATTATATAACAGCGGAGGAGAAATATAAAAGCTATAAGGAAAAGAGAATTCAACTAATGACATAGATCTTGTATGGAATAAAATAAATCAAATTGTTGAATTGGGAAAAAGTATTTGGTGAAAAGATTATGGGTATTCGAAAATTAGAATTTCGATAATTAGCCATTATGAAAATCTTGGATGGCTTTGGATCAGTTTTCTGGAATAATTTAACGTATATACTCTTAGGATCTTACTTAGTGACATAATTTGGAAAAGGATTGAATTTCGAGGATTTAAATATTATTCCAATTATGACCATGTTCAATGCACTAAAGTAAAAAATATTATAATAACCAGCTTTCCTTTAGGAATACTGCCTTGGAACATAAACAATTTTTTCGTAGGAAAAATATCGTATGATAGGATAGTTAAATATTTAAAATCACAAGAAGTTTAGGAGAGAAAAGTTATAAAATCAAAAAATGCTATTAGTATTGACTCGTTTAATTTCAGATGGTAGAAAGATTAAGATTAAATTATTGTGAATGATCTTAAATTAAAATCTAAAACAATTATAGGATTAGTTGGAGCAATTGGATCTGGTAAAACAACATTAGTAAAGAGCTTTTTAAATGAAATATAAGTAAATTCAACTAATTCTTCAATTGTAAATGGTACAATAGCTTACTGCCAACAAACTTCTTGGTTAATAAATGACTCAATAAGAAACAATATACTGTTTGGTTCGGAATATAAAGAAAAATTTTATAATGAGGTTCTAGATATGTGTTAGATAATATAAGATATAAATACTTTTTTAGAAAGAGATTAAAGATAAGTTGGATTAAATGGATGTAAAATGAGCGGAGGTTAAAAATAAAGGATAGTGTTAGCAAGAGCTATCTATTAGAATGCTGATATATATATTTTTGATGATCCTTTATCTAATTGTGATTTTGAAGTCAGTAAAAAGATTATACAAAGAGCATTTAACTTTTTAGCATAGAGCTAGAAAACGATAATTATTTCTTCCAACCATAGTAACTATCTTAAGATGATGAAATTTGATCGAATATTATAATTAGTAGATGGAGAGCTGTAGGATTAGGTGTTAAATCAAAACTAGATATCCGATGATGATAAGCCTAATATAGAAAGAAATTAAATCGAACAATAAGATGATGAAGATATCAATAAACAAGACGAATAGGAGCAGGAAATAAGATTAAGTCTTTAAACATGGATAATCTGGTTTTCTCTAATGGGATGGTTTATATTATTGATGTTTACAATAACAAATTTTATGATGCAAGTTTGCTTTTCGTATATTGACTTTTGGCTCAAGAATAAGATGGAATTTTTAGAGTAAACCTCTACTAATAGTGTGCTTAATTTTTAAACCATCTTAAATATATCCAATACTCAAGCTATAATATTTTTAGTATCTTTTTCATTAATTATAACTGCAATAAGAGGTCTTTTCTACGCACTGATAAGCATAACGTCAGGATGGTATTCTTTCAAAAAGTTGAATCAAAGTCTAATGAACTCTAAATTAGAATTTTACGAAAAGACATAAACTGGAGCTATATTAAGTAGGACATCAGTTGACACTCAAGTAATTGATACTGAGTTATCAGGAAGATTCCATGTATTTTACGAAGACATATCTAAAGTAAGCGGGATGCTTTTTGGTTTAATTTATTAAGTTCCAAATGTCTGGATTATATTAGCATATGTTGTATATAAGAGTTTTATCTTGTCGAAACGATTCTCCGCTTATAATTCAAAATTAAGCAATATTTGTACAGACTCTTAGGATTAGCTCTTAACATTTTTCAATGAAATTATATAAGGAACAGAGTCTATTCGAGTTTATGATAAACAACAACATTTCTCTAATATTTTTAGATCAAAACTTTAACAATATCTTTAGATTAACTAAGTTTAGTCGAGATCTTAATGTTGGTTCTAGTTAAGATTAAATTTAATCAGTAATTTTTTAGTTGCAATAATTATGGCTTATATATTCTTAATTGAATCTGAAAATATTTCATAAGGATAAATAATCCTATGTATAACTTACTCTTTGGGATTATTTGATAATCTAAATCAAATATTCACATTTTCTATTGATTTTTAGGGTCTTTTATTATCATTTGAACGTGTCAGATAGTACTATTTCATAAAGTAAGAGAATTTACATTTAAAAACTAATAATATTTAAAAATCAATAAACAAAACTCTTGTCATACTTTCATTTAAGAATGTATCACTCTAATATGATAATTAAATGGGATTAAAAAATATATCATTTGATATAAAAAAACATTAAAAAATAGCAATAGTGGGAAGAACAGGTTCGGGCAAGACATCAATTTTAAATGTTTTATTCAGATTATATGATCATATAGGTGAAATTAGATTTAATGGAATTGAAATTAATCAAATTAATCTATCAGAACTAAGAAGCTAAATTTCTATCATTCCTCAATCTGGCTTTATATTTTAAGGGACCCTTATCGAAAATTTGAATCCAAAGTCTCAATTAAAATCGTAAGAAGTGATATCTTTCTTAGAAAAAATAAAGTAAGAATTTGAAAACCTGTCACCTAATATCACTAATCCTTATTTTGAGATTTAGCCAAACGGTGAGAACTTGAGCATTGGAGAGAAACAGATTATAAATATATTTAGAGCTCTTTTATAAGATTCATAAATTGTCTGCCTTGATGAGGCTTAATCTAGCATCGATTAGGAAACTAATAAGGTAACATAATTATTAATTTTGAAGATAATAAACAAAATCTTTAATGAGTTTACAAAAAACAAAACTGTTATTACAATATCACATAATTTAGAGAATTGGAATGAATTTGATATGGTTATCGTAATGAACCAAGGAGAAATTCAGTAATTGAGATACAGGAATTCTTGACATCAAATATTACAATTATTAACTTTATTTAATTTTTTTTATGGGTTCCATAATGCCAAAATTTTGTTCTATGTCAGTCTCTGAGGATAACCTATACCAATTGACTGATGATGTTGCTAAAGGGAAAAAAATGAAGGAACATGAGCTTAATCATAAATTGGAAGATTTGCAGAAATTCGTTGATGGTCATGACTTACCTGCAAGGATGAAACAAAAGTACAACTAGGATCTCAAAAACATACGAAATCAAATTATTGAATAAATGGAGAATCATTGTGATCGATATGATGGACCTTGTTACTTGAAAGAGTTTCTCTAAGAGTACATAATCCGTGAAGGCATTTTAATCCCTCAATTCCCAAAAAGGAAACAATCCTGCTCATTTGTATTAGATTAGAGTTCCTAAGTAAGAAGAACAACATGTGTGAATGGATAAATTTTGAATGAACTTATGGATAAATGTGTTAAAATGCTATAAAATTTAGGATTTGACGAAATAGATGCATGTTTTATTTTAATATACTGAATCATTTAGTTGAGCTTGGATAATACCATTCTTTTCCAGGAGTATATTTAAGAGTGTTATATAACTCTTTTCTTGTTTACATTCTTAATTTTTTAAAATAATTTAATAAATTTACTTATCTACACTATTTACTTATGATCCATCCTATTTCAATTGTTTAAGAAAGTCATCAATTGCCTTTGATGCAATTCTTAAGGTGCTGACAGGATATATAACGCAGGAATATCTCATTTTAGTAAACTCTTCAATCGATATATATGGAGTTTTTCCGAACTCAGTCATATTCGCTAATAAATAAATGTGTGGATATTTATCTTTTAACAATCTAGCCACTACCTCTAGTTCTGCTTTTGTTTCTAATCCTTCAGGGAAAATCATATCAGCTCCAGCTTCAACATATGCAAAACTTCTCTTTATGCATTCATCTATACCATAAACCCCCCTGGCATCAGTTCTTGCACATATAATAAATTCTCCATCCGAACATTTCAGACTAGCTTCCCTAGCAATTTGAATTTTTTTTTCCATCACTGATTAAGGAACCAATTCTTTTCCATCTAAATGTCCACATCTTTTAGGGAATACTTAATCTTCAATGTGAAGCCCAGAAGCACCGTGAATATAATATTCATAAACAGTCTTTGAACACATCTCCCCTTCTCCAAATCCTGTGTCTGCATCTGCTAAAATTGGTAGCCCACTCGAGAGTGCAACATCTTTAATAATTTTACAAAATCCATCAAGAGTTACCATTCTGTCTAATTAAATTATCATTACCCTATATCTGGGACACCTTAGGATGCATTGATAGCTCCTCCAGAAACATATATAGCTTAGAAGCCATTTTCGGCAATCTGTCTTCCCACTATTCCATTATATGCTCCAGGCATCATAACACACCCAGATGAAAGTAATTTTCTAAATGTTGAACAGTTGTTTTTAAAGAGCATATAAAATTATTTGTGATAATTTAATATTGAAAATTAAAGATCATATGATGCAATATTAGGAATAAGTAATAATAATAATTATCTGATTGAGCATTATCTAATTTTATACATATAATTATTCTTTATATTATAAATTTAATTTGTGATGTTAGTCAATACAAACTAATTTATTATAGAGGAATAGATTGTAGAGAAAAATAGTTTAAGTTAGAAAGAAATAAATTATTATAAAGAAAAATTGTAAACCCAAGATAATTATACTGGTAATGCTAATAAAATTATTAAGAAAATTAAAATAGGTTAGAATTTGTTATTGATTACATACCTAAATATTTCACTCTATACAGTTATGAAATGATTAAAGATTTTTTAAACACAAATGATTTTATTGAAGAATAGTTGCTCATAAAAATATTCAAGAAATGTATAAAATGGGAAAATACTAAAACACAACCTGATTTAGATTAAGAATTTATAGCAAAAATAGGTAGCCCTACTCAATTATTTGATATAATGAAGCAATTAGTGAATAAAAATATGTAATTATTATTTAATTTTAAGATCATCTCATTACACTTTTGAAGACTTCAAGTTTTCAAGTATTGAACTTGAAAAAATAATCAAAGAAATGCAGTTTTTACTTAAATTATCTTTATTTACACCAGTGATTAAGTTTGAAAAAGTATTTTCATGAATTTATTAAAAGCTCTTATCCTGGATTCAAGTTGTAGTGTAGAATAACTATTTAGTTTTATAAACTAATGAAAATATTCATAAATAACTCTAAGATATTCTACATACACTCTAAACTTAATTAGAATTTTAGAATGCTATACAAAAGATGAAGGACTTTATCTAAGTACAATTTTAATTAATTAAAGCATGACAACTAATAATAAAGAGATTAAGGATAAGCCCAGAAGATAGAAATTACTCATATTTATTTTTGATGAATTTTATATTATATAAATTTATAATCGTTAAAAAATAATGAGAAACCAAGGACCTTATTAATCTGATTTCAGAAGATATTCAAATAAATCAGAAACAAGCATAACACCTAAAAGGGTAGCAAGCAAGTACATTCTAATTTATATATTAAGTGGTTTAGCTTAAAATAATTCATTATGCAGGAAATCATAACTTTCCATACAGTCAACTTAATCCATGCCCATATAACCAGATTTACCAATAGTTACAGAAATTAGAGGATTTTTCAAAAAAATTGTTTAATCCATACAATCATAGAGCGATTTTAACGAACTTATTCATTAATTAACTAAATAGTTTTAATCATTTGAAAAGGTCGTCGTAAAGCAATTTGAACAATCATAAAACGATTTCAATCTCATTATGAGATAGAATTAACAATTATAATAGAAAATGACTAAATATTAGAGGTCTAATAAGGATTTATAAGATAAGTTGAAATAATTTCAGACATCTTTAAGACAATCCCCAGAAGGAACACCATAAAATAAGAGCAAAACAGTTTAGATCGAATTAATAACAAAAAAGCCTTTTAGAAATATTAGTTACTCATTTTAAGAGCCTGGTAAGGGTCAACAGAATGTATTCTGTTCGGAGGACAAGGAGAATGTGAGATAAGATAAGGGTGATAAAATAACCCTCAAAATTGCGAATGAATCCAAGAAGTCTAAATTCAAGGGATTAAGGTTAATATAATGAAATTTTTTATCAGATTATGTTTTTTTTAGTTTCATTATCCACTCAAGTAATGTAGATAAGATTTCATAATCATCATAATCACAAAATAAAAATATAAAAATTTATTTCAAACTTCGCTTATTTATAAATTATCTCTTAATTTTCTTAAATCCCCAGTCTCTAAATAATTCTTAAACTATTGATTATATTTTCTATATTGCCCCTCCAAAGTCTAAGTCATAGATGATCTCATTAATGAGTCAAATCCCTATTATATATTATTATTTTACAATGATTGGAACAAAAAATACTAACAATCGAGCAATGGCTCTTTTAGGTTTTGTTGATATTGTTTTTAAATATGGCAATCTCTTGAAATAATATTGTATTATCAATTAACCTGCAATTAATCCAACACTCATAAATGAAAAATAAAGTTGGATAGCTTTTGTAGATTGAATGTCTTCTTCTGAAAACAGCAATAAATGTTTAAAATGTCTCTCACTTGAATGCATTTGCATTTCAAACTCTTACAAGTTAGGCAATTTCACATATTTGAATATATAATCTCGTGTGTAGAGATCTCTTTTTTAAATCATAAATAATATTCATAAATCCAAAGCATGAATAACACTCTCATAATCTGGCTTAGTAAAAAATTTATTGATATCAAGCCTAGTCACCCAGGCATAGTCCTAATAATCTTTTGTCAACCCAAATTAGCCTTCCAAATGAGTTCCATTGAAGAAAAATACTTTATCGCCTTTATGCTTTTGTCCCTCAACATCATATTTCAGACATAACCTTGGCTTCCTAACACCATAAAAAACCTAATAGGACATTTATTTACTTTCCAACTTTATGCATTTATTTAGGCTCCTAAAGTCTCTTTAGTTTATTAGAAAAATTATTTATCCATCATAGGGGTAGTAGGGAAAAACCATCTTCCATTCTACTTCAATATCAAATATGCTGTATAACACGATCCATATTATATTGATTTATGATTATTAACTTTGGGATCTATTTTATAATTATTAATAGTATTACCAACAAATTTAAACCATTTACTATTTTCTCTATATTCTGTCCTCTTTTCTCCCTCTTACTTGAGATGTGTAACGATATCATCATCTGTTTGCTCTAATTTTGAATTTTGCAAATTGAAATCATACATTTCTTTTGGTAATCTAGCAATTAAATTATGCTTTTTTTCTTTAATATATAAATAGTTTACCTAAAATATATCGAGCCTTAAAATACTCCATTTCTACATCAGTAAATTTGAGAAATATTGGATCTCTTTATATAATTAACCCTAAATGTATTCTATAATTGTCTCGAGATAAAGCGAATTGATATTTGCTCTATAGCTTCTATAAAATCTGTTCAGCCTCAGATAAAGCAGGAGCAGGTTTCACAAGCGTAGAGGAATACCTTAATTTATTTAATATCATTATTTTATTATTTTATTTATTTTTCTTCACCTATGAGCATTCGCAAAATTAGCAAATGTTCTAGCCTTTAATTTGCTAAGCTCATCCCTTAAAAGTTCTATTTCTTCAGCATGCTTTTTAGCCTCATGGAACAATTTGTGGTTTTTAGCTATTTGCCTATGGGAATAAGATAAAATTATTACATAAATTTATCTTCAGTTCCAAGATCCTAAGTCTCTTCGCCTTATTTAGGTCCTTTTTTGTTTTACATATCAGAGATCTCCTGCAATTATTTAACATTTTCCTAAAAAAAATATTAAAAATTGATTTACATTCAAATCAGACCCTTACTTCAAGAGTTATTAATTTTCTTTTTTTATAAACTCTATGTCCTTTTCCAACTTTTCTTTCTTCTTCAGAAGGATTGATTACCTTTTTTCTGTAGTTTTCTTCAATATCTCTGTTTGCTTCTCTATATTTTTCAACTCCTTCTCATTTAATCTTGTATCATCTTTTGTAAGAGCAATCTACATTTCTTTCTTCACCTTCAATAACTAAACCTCCCTTGTTTTACATTCTAAATCACGAATAACTAACTCATTGCTCTTCAATTCATATTCACTAAGGGCTAGTTCATATTTTATGGTTTTAATATCATTCATCAACTTCAATTTCTTATCTCCCTACTCCTTAATCTTTTCATTTTATTCATCAATATCTTTTCTAGGTATTAATATGGCATCTAATAAACCTGGAACTGGTTTATCTTGACTGATTTCTACTAATCCTTATTTGAATCTGATCACTAACTCAATATTAGATTTGTTCTCTTCAACCATAGCCTTAAAAATTGATTATTATTCTGCAGTCAATTCAATTTAGGATTGCAGTTGGCCAACTTAATTGTCGAAAACCTTTGAAAATTATTCAAGATCTGCACAAGACTTTTCCTGTCTTTCAAACTCTTATTTGATTTTAAATCTCTATTAGAGGATCTACAAGATAGCATCTCTATCGTGATCAAAGTCAATTCCTTGCATAGAGGAGGCTTTTTAAGAAACCTCAGGAATATAGGTTTCGAATTATTCATCTAAAATTTAATGGACTTCTTTCTTTCTAAGTTCAAACAACACATCTTGAGGGACAAGAATATCTTTATATTTAGGTATTTGCAGTAATTTTTTATCAGCCTCAATTCTATCTTTCTCATTTGATCTAGCATCCTAGAATGCTTATTGCCATAAGATTTTCATTTTACCAGCATCCAGTTTTTAAGGAAACCTTATTGGTCCCCTACCTTCTGTACTGAAAAAGTTGGTCAATTAGTCTTAAGTTTTAATTTTAGCTTAGATTTCATCCTACTTCATCTAATCAAGGGCTTATTTCATCTATTCAAGTACACTTAATCTCTGTGACATTTCAATATTTTGTTTTTCAAGTTATTAGATGTTCTAAGCACCTGATTCATTATTTATAATCGATAATGCTAATCTAACTATATAAAGTTCTTATTCTAAAACTCTATATTCATATTCTAGTTTTCTTCTGAATAATACTAATAATTTATCATCGAATCTTGTGCAAATATCAGCTATTTCAATATTTAATTTTTTAAGCTCAGCTTCAAGATTTTTTCTTAATTTTTCTTTCTCCTCCTCTAATTTAGCCTTTTTAAACTCAAATTCTTTTAGCTTCATTCTCTCGTCCTCATTCATGTCTTCTGGATTCTTTTTCATCCAATCCTCCATTTCTAATTTCTCATCTAAAGGAGTATCCTTCTTCTCTTCTAAAGTTCCACCCATCATATCTTTGACTGCTCTAATTCCTGAATCATCAGCCATTAATGCTCTCAATCTAGCTTCTTCCTTTAATCTTTCTTGCTCTTTTTTCTCTCTCATTTCTCTTGTTTCATACTATTTGAATGGAATTTCCGATTAGTCAACATTTAAGATCTTTTCTGGGTTCTCAAATTTGTTTGGAAGCAATTAAACCAATTATGCTTCCTTTTTAAGCTCTAAATTGATTTCAATTATCCTTTTATTCCTTTCATTTATATTATCAAGTTATTATTATCTTAATCTCATATGTTATTCAAACTCGATATTAAATTACTTTTTAATACTCAGAATGACATCCTAAAGAAGAATCATTTAATTTCTTTTTCTGTTGTTTGTAAACAATTCTGATGCTCCATATAAATATTCCCATTCAGTGAAATCTTCATTATCCTTCTTCTCCTCATTTTGCTTTTATTATTATTGCTATTAAGCCTATTATTAGGCTAGCAATTATTTTTATTTCTCTTCTTCTTCTTCCCTCTTTTTCTCCTCTTCCATCTATCTTTATTTAGCTTATCTTGCATTAATAGGCTATTTTGATGCTGGCTAAGCTACACCTGGCTTGGCTGCTTACTTAACCAAAGAAATAGGAGCTGGGTCTTCCTTCTTCTCGTAATCAGTTAAAATTAATTGTGGTTAACCGGGCTTAGCATTTAAAATATATTTGGGATCTTAAATTTACTCATCGAGTGACCATACTTCTTTGATATTTTATTATTTTCTCAACCTAATTTCCTTCAATTCTTATTTTCTTAATTCTTTGATTATTTTCAACTTTCTTTATTCTTCTGTCGTTCTAATTCTGATATGAAAATTCCATACAAGTAGATGGGCAAGTAATCCATTTATTCCTTTAAGAGGAACTTCCATCTAGTCCCATGTTCTCTCTTTGATAAGATTATATAGAATTTCCTATCTGATATTTTCCTTCTTAACTTAATCTCTCAAAGCCATCTACTTACGTTTCCCTTCTTCAATGATATCATCACGGGCAACGAGATCAATAACAAATTCATCCCTTTCAAGTCTCTCCAATTCATCTGCCCTCTAATTTTCTTCTAATAAATCTTTTAATTTATGCTAAATTGTTTTAAGAACAGCTTTTGTTTATTGTTTTTGTGCTTCTCTAATAGGAGCCTATTTTTACAAATATTCTAATTCTAATTGTTACTGATAGAACATAACATCTTAATCCTTTTAATCTTGAATAGCAGGTTAAGCACCAAAGTTATTCTTCATCAGTGCTGCACTATCAGACTCCACCTTAATTTTTTCTTAAGTCCACCAAAACAGTTCGCCATCGAAACCTCCTGAATAAACTACTTTTAATCTATTTGAAACACAAATTGCTGAGACACCTCCACTTTTAATGTTATGAGCCTTGAAATTTCTAACATCTTAAATCAATTTATCTGAGGATCTAATCATAATAGTTCCATCCTTTGCTCCGGAATATAGGAAATCTTTGACTGCTAAACAATTAGATGGTAATTGATGACCATCCTATTCATCTAGTGGAGCCTGATTTGCTACTTTGACTTTGAGATCCATTTTATTTAAGGTTTCCTCTGGAAATTTATATTTTCTGAAAACTTTATCTTTTCCAGTTGTGATTGCCTCCCCATTATTATTAACAATCAACAAGTTTTAATCAGGATCTATTTTTCTTCCTGTAAGCACTAGATCTAATTTAAGAGTTTATTAGTTATTTTTAATGGTTTGAATTCCAATTAAAACAAAACTTGATATAGCTAAAAGTAGACCTGACTACCTGTTATGTGTATTCCATGCTATAGCTTAGCAGGGGAAGGGCAATTCCACGAAACCAATTAAATTATCTCCAAAGAATAGGAACACTTATTATGATTCGGCTGAAGATACAGCAATCTGATCATCATTGATACAAACATTCGTTATTGGTTTGTCTGTATATATTTTTATGATTTTGTAAAGTACAGGGTTTCTTATATCTCCAACATCATAAAATCTTAATACTCCAAGTGAAGTTCCAATAACTAATTCACTGTCTTTCAAGTCTCCAGCAGTAATTTTTCCAGGAACCAGAAAATTTGTGAGGGGAATTTCTAAGTTTATATTAAAAATATACTTTAAATGACATCCCAGAAAACAACCTTACCACTGTCACATCCAGTTATAATAACATAATTACTCTTGAATTCCTTTATGAATGAAATGGCTCCCTTCTGGTAGGGTCCAAACTTTTAAACTTCTACATCAAGAGCAATATCAATTTATTTATCTTCCTCTTATTATTCTGGCTGTCCTTCTTCTTCTTGTGTTTATGATTCTGCTGGAATGGGGAGTACAATTAAACTTGCATCATTTAGAGAAACTAGTAATTTGGTGAATGATTGATTGTAACTTGCCTGTATAATTGATAATTTTTCAGGGTATTAGTATTTTTTATCTAATTTGAATGGAAGCATAGATTCATCATTCAGGTTTTATTGAATATACTTAAATAGCCACTCAAATCTTGAATTATCATAGATGACAATAATATGAACTTATGTTACAATGATATGATGAACTACTTCAGAGCATTCATGTTTCGCAATCTCATTCAAATTCTCTCCATCAATATAAATGATATTTTTTCCTTAAATTAAATAAATATTATTTGTCTCTGTCGTTGTTCTTGGATCAACAATGAAACAGTAATCTTGGATCATTTTTGTCGGATGGTCCAAGTTATATGTTCCAATAAGTTCCAATTTAACATTCTTAACTATCTCACCATTCTCATTTTCAAATTAGGGAATCATACTATATAAAAGCAACTGTTTCTCATATTTAATTAGAATCTTCTATCCAAGCAGCATGAATCTAGCTTCCTAAAAATTAAGTTTCAATGGAAGACTTGATTGAGTGCCTTTGACTCTTTATTTTAAAGTTAAATCCCATATACAGATCTCGTATTTTGGAACACCAACTACCACTAAAAGGAATCTGCCATCATGAGATATATCCATTTGAATTATTTCCAATCTGCTAATATTTTTGAGATCAAATTCATTGTCTGGAGTATAGACGTGAACAACAGGATCCATTCCGTACTCAGCTGTGACTAACATCTTACGCTTATAGTTTGCGCAGAATGCTTAAAATCCATACCTACTAGATTAGATATATTCTTTTTTGTTGTTTTCAATATTCCATTTACAGATTGTGTCTAATTTTAAAATTAAAAATATACTTCCAGCTAGATATCCGATAACATCATTCTGTATCAGTTCAAATTGACCTTGGAATCCAAAGGAGTCACTAGCATAATGAAATATAATACTGAATATTCATGAATAAGTTATATATTTTAATTAATCACTTATATTTAACAGGATGAGGGGATTTAGAATGAGGTGGTCTCTATTATGATCTTCCTTTTGTTTGTTTATATTATGATGGAACTTAAAGCATTCCATTCTAACGTGGCTTCTGTGGAGGCTTAGCCTAGGTTGGTGTCTAATTTCTGATTTTATTATCAGGCTTTGTATGTTATCTTTAAGATTATGAGGATTGAGACTTCGTATATTTAAAATATAATATACCCTAAAATTTGCTTATTCTAAAGCTTCCCTGCCTATATTTATTTAAAGTTAAGTATGAATGTGTTCTGTTTTTGAAAAATTTACTAAACATATTTTGTCCCAATACTCCTTGGCAATCTAATGATATTATTTTAGTATTTACAGTAGATACAAATTATTTTTTATCATTCATTAATTGCTAATGCATCTAAATTAACTTCATTGTTAATTCTTTTTCCTCATTCCAAAATAGTAATCTAATATGAAAAATGAGTTCTGGCATTTTATATCTCACTTGAGGAATAGGGTCGGAGCTTAGCTAGAGCACTGATTGAAAATTGAATGATTGAAAGAACTTTCTGGATCTATTCTTAGCAACAATATTAGTAAACTCAATTAGGAGCTATCTGTTCTTATAATTAGGACTATTTTGATTTTAAAAATAGAAGTCAACTAAATAGTCTCTCTATTCATGAGAATCTCTAAATTATAATAATTAATTACAAATTTGGTATCATTTCAACTAATAATTATGTAGCTTTCTTCCTGATTTGATATGAACTGATTTATGTAAGCTTCTAACATAACTATTAGAAATCCCTTTACATTTATATCAAAGGATGAACCGTTTAGAGAATGTCGATGACTTTGTTGATGTCACTCCATAATCCTCTGGATTCCAAATATTGAATTTATTTCTTATAACCATCATAAACCTTCTAAAGTTATACAATCCAGCCTTTATGAGTTTTTAATCTCATTGATTTTTATATAAGTTCATTAATATAAGGAATATATTAAGCTTGATTGAATTCAAAGTTTGAAAATAATTAATTTAGTATTTTTAAATGTAAATCCATGCTTATAAGTTCAAAAATAGGGATAAGTAATTGAATGAACTGCATATTTTGTGAATTATCACTTAAAAATCCAATAATTAATAGAAATCTTTCTTAAAGAATGGTTTAATGCTGTAAGTCAAATAACTCGAAAGGTTTTATGAATTTAGGATAATTCTCAAGAAACAATATGCTTGATTCAGCATCGACTTGAAATAGTAATAATTTAGCCATAATTTACTCTTACAGTTAACTTTAAGTACCTACCTATGTTAAATTATATTTTTTACGATCTCAAATATTTTATCCAATATTCCATATTCTGAAATTTCTAATTGTTAAATGGAATTTGAAAATAACATCTCTAATCTTGGTTTATAAATATCATCTTTAAGGTTGTAAATCATAAGAATCAATATCTTCATAGCTTTCTTTCTAATTATCTTAGATTGATCATAGAATAAGTATGAGAAACTATCTAGCCAATCATAATCTTTCATCATGT